>JAYEVE010002011.1:0-30298 GCA_036346375.1 Guadua angustifolia
TTTGTGCTTGATCGTCCACCCACTTTTTTTTCTCGATTCGGCGGCGTTCGATTGGAGAACTCGCCTGGACCGTTTGAAGAGTCTCGGAGCGGGTATAGCCTCGCATGAGAGGGGCCCGCCGTGGGGGAAAAGCAGCGTTGGCGATTTGGAAACCAAATAAACGTGAAAACCTCGATCAACAACGAAGGCCTCATTGATCCGATCGATACTTCTATTCCGCTTCTTTCAAAAACCGAGGGACACGATCTAGTCTTTCCCAAGAATAATTGACAAGGGCTTGATTTACCACACAATGTAATTATACGCCTAAGGTTTTCTCAATTTAATTATTTTGAGAAAATAAATTAATTTATTTAAAATAATAAAAATAGTTGTTCTGAACTTACATAGATTACTTACGACAAAACTTTATTTTAACTTTATATACTTATAATTAATCTTTGACCGGAAGTACTATTCTTTAATCCACAAGAATTCCAATAACTTCGTAAAAATCCTAAGCAAACTTTCATAAAGTCCACTTGTTGGATCCGGTTTGAATGAAATTAACACGAGGCGAAATCGGCGAAACAAGCTCCAATGAGACCGGCGACACATAGGAGTGCAACCGGTGCATTTTGGGAGTGTTTAGCTCGGTGCAAACTTTCACAAAATCCACTGTTTGGATCTCAACTTGTTGAAATTAACATCAAATCGAATTGAGCGAAACAAGCTCCAACAAGACCGACAACACTTACGAGGGCAATCCGGTGTGTCTTGAGTGTTTAAGCCGGGGCAAACTTTCATAAAGTCCACTTGTTGGATCCGGTTTGAATGAAATTAACACGAGGCGAAATCGGCGAAACAAGCTCCAATGAGACCGGCGACACATAGGAGTGCAACCGGTGCATTTTGGGAGTGTTTAGCTCGGTGCAAACTTTCACAAAATCCACTGTTGGATCTCAACTTGTTGAAATTAACATCAAATCGAATTGAGCGAAACAAGCTCCAACAAGACCGACAACACTTACGAGGGCAATCCGGTGTGTCTTGAGTGTTTAAGCCAGGGCAAACTTTCATAAAGTCCACTTGTTGGATCCGGTTTGAATGAAATTAACACACGAGGCGAAATCGGCGAAACAAGCTCCAATGAGACCGGCGACACATAGGAGTGCAACCGGTGCATTTTGGGAGTGTTTAGCTCGGTGCAAACTTTCACAAAATCCACTGTTTGGATCTCAACTTGTTGAAATTAACATCAAATCGAATTGAGCGAAACAAGCTCCAACAAGACCGACAACACTTACGAGGGCAATCCGGTGTGTCTTGAGTGTTTAAGCCAGGGCAAACTTTCATAAAGTCCACTTGTTGGATCCGGTTTGAATGAAATTAACACGAGGCGAAATCGGCGAAACAAGCTCCAATGAGACCGGCGACACATAGGAGTGCAACCGGTGCATTTTGGGAGTGTTTAGCTCGGTGCAAACTTTCACAAAATCCACTGTTTGGATCTCAACTTGTTGAAATTAACATCAAATCGAATTGAGCGAAACAAGCTCCAACAAGACCGACAACACTTACGAGGGCAATCCGGTGTGTCTTGAGTGTTTAAGCCAGGGCAAACTTTCATAAAGTCCACTTGTTGGATCCGGTTTGAATGAAATTAACACGAGGCGAAATCGGCGAAACAAGCTCCAATGAGACCGGCGACACATAGGAGTGCAACCGGTGCATTTTGGGAGTGTTTAGCTCGGTGCAAACTTTCACAAAATCCACTGTTTGGATCTCAACTTGTTGAAATTAACATCAAATCGAATTGAGCGAAACAAGCTCCAACAAGACCGACAACACTTACGAGGGCAATCCGGTGTGTCTTGAGTGTTTAAGCCAGGGCAAACTTTCATAAAGTCCACTTGTTGGATCCGGTTTGAATGAGATTAACATCGGAGGCGAAATCGGCGAAACAAGCTCCAATGAGACCGGCGACACATAGGAGTGCAACCGGTGCATTTTGGGAGTGTTTAGCTCGGTGCAAACTTTCACAAAATCCACTGTTTGGATCTCAACTTGTTGAAATTAACATCAAATCGAATTGAGCGAAACAAGCTCCAACAAGACCGACAACACTTACGAGGGCAATCCGGTGTGTCTTGAGTGTTTAAGCCGGGGCAAACTTTCATAAAGTCCACTTGTTGGATCCGGTTTGAATGAAATTAACACGAGGCGAAATCGGCGAAACAAGCTCCAATGAGACCGGCGACACATAGGAGTGCAACCGGTGCATTTTGGGAGTGTTTAGCTCGGTGCAAACTTTCACAAAATCCACTGTTTGGATCTCAACTTGTTGAAATTAACATCAAATCGAATTTGAGCGAAACAAGCTCCAACAAGACCGACAACACTTACGAGGGCAATCCGGTGTGTCTTGAGTGTTTAAACCAGGGCAAACTTTCATAAAGTCCACTTGTTGGATCCGGTTTGAATGAAATTAACACGAGGCGAAATCGGCGAAACAAGCTCCAATGAGACCGGCGACACATAGGAGTGCAACCGGTGCATTTTGGGAGTGTTTAGCTCGGTGCAAACTTTCACAAAATCCACTGTTTGGATCTCAACTTGTTGAAATTAACATCAAATCGAATTTGAGCGAAACAAGCTCCAACAAGACCGACAACACTTACGAGGGCAATCCGGTGTGTCTTGAGTGTTTAACCAGGGCAAACTTTCATAAAGTCCACTTGTTGGATCCGGTTTGAATGAAATTAACACGAGGCGAAATCGGCGAAACAAGCTCCAATGAGACCGGCGACACATAGGAGTGCAACCGGTGCATTTTGGGAGTGTTTAGCTCGGTGCAAACTTTCACAAAATCCACTGTTTGGATCTCAACTTGTTGAAATTAACATCAAATCGAATTGAGCGAAACAAGCTCCAACAAGACCGACAACACTTACGAGGGCAATCCGGTGTGTCTTGAGTGTTTAAACCAGGGCAAACTTTCATAAAGTCCACTTGTTGGATCCGGTTTGAATGAGATTAACACGAGGCGAAATCGGCGAAACAAGCTCCAATGAGACCGGCGACACATAGGAGTGCAACCGGTGCATTTTGGGAGTGTTTAGCTCGGTGCAAACTTTCACAAAATCCACTGTTTGGATCTCAACTTGTTGAAATTAACATCAAATCGAATTGAGCGAAACAAGCTCCAACAAGACCGACAACACTTACGAGGGCAATCCGGTGTGTCTTGAGTGTTTAAGCCAGGGCAAACTTTCATAAAGTCCACTTGTTGGATCCGGTTTGAATGAAATTAACACGAGGCGAAATCGGCGAAACAAGCTCCAATGAGACCGGCGACACATAGGAGTGCAACCGGTGCATTTTGGGAGTGTTTAGCTCGGTGCAAACTTTCACAAAATCCACTGTTTGGATCTCAACTTGTTGAAATTAACATCAAATCGAATTGAGCGAAACAAGCTCCAACAAGACCGACAACACTTACGAGGGCAATCCGGTGTGTCTTGAGTGTTTAAGCAGGGCAAACTTTCATAAAGTCCACTTGTTGGATCCGGTTTGAATGAGATTAACACGAGGCGAAATCGGCGAAACAAGCTCCAATGAGACCGGCGACACATAGGAGTGCAACCGGTGCATTTTGGGAGTGTTTAGCTCGGTGCAAACTTTCACAAAATCCACTGTTTGGATCTCAACTTGTTGAAATTAACATCAAATCGAATTGAGCGAAACAAGCTCCAACAAGACCGACAACACTTACGAGGGCAATCCGGTGTGTCTTGAGTGTTTAAACCGGGGCAAACTTTCATAAAGTCCACTTGTTGGATCCGGTTTGAATGAAATTAACACGAGGCGAAATCGGCGAAACAAGCTCCAATGAGACCGGCGACACATAGGAGTGCAACCGGTGCATTTTGGGAGTGTTTAGCTCGGTGCAAACTTTCACAAAATCCACTGTTTGGATCTCAACTTGTTGAAATTAACATCAAATCGAATTGAGCGAAACAAGCTCCAACAAGACCGACACAACACTTACGAGGGCAATCCGGTGTGTCTTGAGTGTTTAAGCAGGGCAAACTTTCATAAAGTCCACTTGTTGGATCCGGTTTGAATGAAATTAACACGGAGGCGAAATCGGCGAAACAAGCTCCAATGAGACCGGCGACACATAGGAGTGCAACCGGTGCATTTTGGGAGTGTTTAGCTCGGTGCAAACTTTCACAAAATCCACTGTTTGGATCTCAACTTGTTGAAATTAACATCAAATCGAATTGAGCGAAACAAGCTCCAACAAGACCGACAACACTTACGAGGGCAATCCGGTGTGTCTTGAGTGTTTAAGCCAGGGCAAACTTTCATAAAGTCCACTTGTTGGGATCGGTTTGAATGAAATTAACACGAGGCGAAATCGGCGAAACAAGCTCCAATGAGACCGGCGACACATAGGAGTGCAACCGGTGCATTTTGGGAGTGTTTAGCTCGGTGCAAACTTTCACAAAATCCACTGTTTGGATCTCAACTTGTTGAAATTAACATCAAATCGAATTGAGCGAAACAAGCTCCAACAAGACCGACAACACTTACGAGGGCAATCCGGTGTGTCTTGAGTGTTTAAACCAGGGCAAACTTTCATAAAGTCCACTTGTTGGATCCGGTTTGAATGAAATTAACACGGCGAAATCGGCGAAACAAGCTCCAATGAGACCGGCGACACATAGGAGTGCAACCGGTGCATTTTGGGAGTGTTTAGCTCGGTGCAAACTTTCACAAAATCCACTGTTTGGATCTCAACTTGTTGAAATTAACATCAAATCGAATTGAGCGAAACAAGCTCCAACAAGACCGACAACACTTACGAGGGCAATCCGGTGTGTCTTGAGTGTTTTAACCAGGGGCAAACTTTCATAAAGTCCACTTGTTGGATCCGGTTTGAATGAAATTAACACGAGGCGAAATCGGCGAAACAAGCTCCAATGAGACCGGCGACACATAGGAGTGCAACCGGTGCATTTTGGGAGTGTTTAGCTCGGTGCAAACTTTCACAAAATCCACTGTTTGGATCTCAACTTGTTGAAATTAACATCAAATCGAATTGAGCGAAACAAGCTCCAACAAGACCGACAACACTTACGAGGGCAATCCGGTGTGTCTTGAGTGTTTAAGCCGGGGCAAACTTTCATAAAGTCCACTTGTTGGATCCGGTTTGAATGAGATTAACACGAGGCGAAATCGGCGAAACAAGCTCCAATGAGACCGGCGACACATAGGAGTGCAACCGGTGCATTTTGGGAGTGTTTAGCTCGGTGCAAACTTTCACAAAATCCACTGTTTGGATCTCAACTTGTTGAAATTAACATCAAATCGAATTGAGCGAAACAAGCTCCAACAAGACCGACAACACTTACGAGGGCAATCCGGTGTGTCTTGAGTGTTTAAACCGGGGCAAACTTTCATAAAGTCCACTTGTTGGATCCGGTTTGAATGAAATTAACACGAGGCGAAATCGGCGAAACAAGCTCCAATGAGACCGGCGACACATAGGAGTGCAACCGGTGCATTTTGGGAGTGTTTAGCTCGGTGCAAACTTTCACAAAATCCACTGTTTGGATCTCAACTTGTTGAAATTAACATCAAATCGAATTGAGCGAAACAAGCTCCAACAAGACCGACAACACTTACGAGGGCAATCCGGTGTGTCTTGAGTGTTTAAACCAGGGCAAACTTTCATAAAGTCCACTTGTTGGATCCGGTTTGAATGAAATTAACACGAGGCGAAATCGGCGAAACAAGCTCCAATGAGACCGGCGACACATAGGAGTGCAACCGGTGCATTTTGGGAGTGTTTAGCTCGGTGCAAACTTTCACAAAATCCACTGTTTGGATCTCAACTTGTTGAAATTAACATCAAATCGAATTGAGCGAAACAAGCTCCAACAAGACCGACAACACTTACGAGGGCAATCCGGTGTGTCTTGAGTGTTTAAACCGGGGCAAACTTTCATAAAGTCCACTTGTTGGATCCGGTTTGAATGAAATTAACACGAGGCGAAATCGGCGAAACAAGCTCCAATGAGACCGGCGACACATAGGAGTGCAACCGGTGCATTTTGGGAGTGTTTAGCTCGGTGCAAACTTTCACAAAATCCACTGTTTGGATCTCAACTTGTTGAAATTAACATCAAATCGAATTGAGCGAAACAAGCTCCAACAAGACCGACAACACTTACGAGGGCAATCCGGTGTGTCTTGAGTGTTTAAGCCGGGGCAAACTTTCATAAAGTCCACTTGTTGGATCGGTTTGAATGAAATTAACACGAGGCGAAATCGGCGAAACAAGCTCCAATGAGACCGGCGACACATAGGAGTGCAACCGGTGCATTTTGGGAGTGTTTAGCTCGGTGCAAACTTTCACAAAATCCACTGTTTGGATCTCAACTTGTTGAAATTAACATCAAATCGAATTGAGCGAAACAAGCTCCAACAAGACCGACAACACTTACGAGGGCAATCCGGTGTGTCTTGAGTGTTTAAGCAGGGCAAACTTTCATAAAGTCCACTTGTTGGATCCGGTTTGAATGAAATTAACACGAGGCGAAATCGGCGAAACAAGCTCCAATGAGACCGGCGACACATAGGAGTGCAACCGGTGCATTTTGGGAGTGTTTAGCTCGGTGCAAACTTTCACAAAATCCACTGTTAGGATCTCAACTTGTTGAAATTAACATCAAATCGAATTGAGCGAAACAAGCTCCAACAAGACCGACAACACTTACGAGGGCAATCCGGTGTGTCTTGAGTGTTTAAGCCGGGGCAAACTTTCATAAAGTCCACTTGTTGGATCCGGTTTGAATGAGATTAACACGAGGCGAAATCGGCGAAACAAGCTCCAATGAGACCGGCGACACATAGGAGTGCAACCGGTGCATTTTGGGAGTGTTTAGCTCGGTGCAAACTTTCACAAAATCCACTGTTTGGATCTCAACTTGTTGAAATTAACATCAAATCGAATTTGAGCGAAACAAGCTCCAACAAGACCGACAACACTTACGAGGGCAATCCGGTGTGTCTTGAGTGTTTAAGCCGGGGCAAACTTTCATAAAGTCCACTTGTTGGATCGGTTTGAATGAAATTAACACGAGGCGAAATCGGCGAAACAAGCTCCAATGAGACCGGCGACACATAGGAGTGCAACCGGTGCATTTTGGGAGTGTTTCGCTCGGTGCAAACTTTCACAAAATCCACTGTTTGGATCTCAACTTGTTGAAATTAACATCAAATCGAATTGAGCGAAACAAGCTCCAACAAGACCGACAACACTTACGAGGGCAATCCGGTGTGTCTTGAGTGTTTAAACCGGGGCAAACTTTCATAAAGTCCACTTGTTGGATCCGGTTTGAATGAAATTAACACGAGGCGAAATCGGCGAAACAAGCTCCAATGAGACCGGCGACACATAGGAGTGCAACCGGTGCATTTTGGGAGTGTTTAGCTCGGTGCAAACTTTCACAAAATCCACTGTTTGGATCTCAACTTGTTGAAATTAACATCAAATCGAATTGAGCGAAACAAGCTCCAACAAGACCGACAACACTTACGAGGGCAATCCGGTGTGTCTTGGTGTTTAAGCAGGGCAAACTTTCATAAAGTCCACTTGTTGGATCCGGTTTGAATGAAATTAACACGAGGCGAAATCGGCGAAACAAGCTCCAATGAGACCGGCGACACATAGGAGTGCAACCGGTGCATTTTGGGAGTGTTTAGCTCGGTGCAAACTTTCACAAAATCCACTGTTTGGATCTCAACTTGTTGAAATTAACATCAAATCGAATTGAGCGAAACAAGCTCCAACAAGACCGACAACACTTACGAGGGCAATCCGGTGTGTCTTGAGTGTTTAAGCAGGGCAAACTTTCATAAAGTCCACTTGTTTGGATCCGGTTTGAATGAAATTAACACGAGGCGAAATCGGCGAAACAAGCTCCAATGAGACCGGCGACACATAGGAGTGCAACCGGTGCATTTTGGGAGTGTTTAGCTCGGTGCAAACTTTCACAAAATCCACTGTTTGGATCTCAACTTGTTGAAATTAACATCAAATCGAATTGAGCGAAACAAGCTCCAACAAGACCGACAACACTTACGAGGGCAATCCGGTGTGTCTTGAGTGTTTAAGCCGGGGCAAACTTTCATAAAGTCCACTTGTTGGATCCGGTTTGAATGAAATTAACACGAGGCGAAATCGGCGAAACAAGCTCCAATGAGACCGGCGACACATAGGAGTGCAACCGGTGCATTTTGGGAGTGTTTAGCTCGGTGCAAACTTTCACAAAATCCACTGTTTGGATCTCAACTTGTTGAAATTAACATCAAATCGAATTGAGCGAAACAAGCTCCAACAAGACCGACAACACTTACGAGGGCAATCCGGTGTGTCTTGAGTGTTTAAACCGGGGCAAACTTTCATAAAGTCCACTTGTTGGATCCGGTTTGAATGAAATTAACACGAGGCGAAATCGGCGAAACAAGCTCCAATGAGACCGGCGACACATAGGAGTGCAACCGGTGCATTTTGGGAGTGTTTAGCTCGGTGCAAACTTTCACAAAATCCACTGTTTGGATCTCAACTTGTTGAAATTAACATCAAATCGAATTTGAGCGAAACAAGCTCCAACAAGACCGACAACACTTACGAGGGCAATCCGGTGTGTCTTGAGTGTTTAACCAGGGCAAACTTTCATAAAGTCCACTTGTTGGATCCGGTTTGAATGAAATTAACACGAGGCGAAATCGGCGAAACAAGCTCCAATGAGACCGGCGACACATAGGAGTGCAACCGGTGCATTTTGGGAGTGTTTAGCTCGGTGCAAACTTTCACAAAATCCACTGTTTGGATCTCAACTTGTTGAAATTAACATCAAATCGAATTGAGCGAAACAAGCTCCAACAAGACCGACAACACTTACGAGGGCAATCCGGTGTGTCTTGAGTGTTTAAACCAGGGCAAACTTTCATAAAGTCCACTTGTTGGATCCGGTTTGAATGAAATTAACATCGGAGGCGAAATCGGCGAAACAAGCTCCAATGAGACCGGCGACACATAGGAGTGCAACCGGTGCATTTTGGGAGTGTTTAGCTCGGTGCAAACTTTCACAAAATCCACTGTTTGGATCTCAACTTGTTGAAATTAACATCAAATCGAATTGAGCGAAACAAGCTCCAACAAGACCGACAACACTTACGAGGGCAATCCGGTGTGTCTTGAGTGTTTAAACAGGGCAAACTTTCATAAAGTCCACTTGTTGGATCCGGTTTGAATGAAATTAACACGAGGCGAAATCGGCGAAACAAGCTCCAATGAGACCGGCGACACATAGGAGTGCAACCGGTGCATTTTGGGAGTGTTTAGCTCGGTGCAAACTTTCACAAAATCCACTGTTTGGATCTCAACTTGTTGAAATTAACATCAAATCGAATTGAGCGAAACAAGCTCCAACAAGACCGACAACACTTACGAGGGCAATCCGGTGTGTCTTGAGTGTTTAAACCGGGGCAAACTTTCATAAAGTCCACTTGTTGGATCCGGTTTGAATGAAATTAACACGAGGCGAAATCGGCGAAACAAGCTCCAATGAGACCGGCGACACATAGGAGTGCAACCGGTGCATTTTGGGAGTGTTTAGCTCGGTGCAAACTTTCACAAAATCCACTGTTTGGATCTCAACTTGTTGAAATTAACATCAAATCGAATTGAGCGAAACAAGCTCCAACAAGACCGACAACACTTACGAGGGCAATCCGGTGTGTCTTGAGTGTTTAACCAGGGCAAACTTTCATAAAGTCCACTTGTTGGATCCGGTTTGAATGAAATTAACACGAGGCGAAATCGGCGAAACAAGCTCCAATGAGACCGGCGACACATAGGAGTGCAACCGGTGCATTTTGGGAGTGTTTAGCTCGGTGCAAACTTTCACAAAATCCACTGTTTGGATCTCAACTTGTTGAAATTAACATCAAATCGAATTGAGCGAAACAAGCTCCAACAAGACCGACAACACTTACGAGGGCAATCCGGTGTGTCTTGAGTGTTTAACCAGGGCAAACTTTCATAAAGTCCACTTGTTGGATCCGTTTGAATGAAATTAACACGAGGCGAAATCGGCGAAACAAGCTCCAATGAGACCGGCGACACATAGGAGTGCAACCGGTGCATTTTGGGAGTGTTTAGCTCGGTGCAAACTTTCACAAAATCCACTGTTTGGATCTCAACTTGTTGAAATTAACATCAAATCGAATTGAGCGAAACAAGCTCCAACAAGACCGACAACACTTACGAGGGCAATCCGGTGTGTCTTGAGTGTTTAAGCCGGGGCAAACTTTCATAAAGTCCACTTGTTGGATCCGGTTTGAATGAAATTAACACGAGGCGAAATCGGCGAAACAAGCTCCAATGAGACCGGCGACACATAGGAGTGCAACCGGTGCATTTTGGGAGTGTTTAGCTCGGTGCAAACTTTCACAAAATCCACTGTTTGGATCTCAACTTGTTGAAATTAACATCAAATCGAATTGAGCGAAACAAGCTCCAACAAGACCGACAACACTTACGAGGGCAATCCGGTGTGTCTTGAGTGTTTAAGCCGGGGCAAACTTTCATAAAGTCCACTTGTTGGATCCGGTTTGAATGAAATTAACACGAGGCGAAATCGGCGAAACAAGCTCCAATGAGACCGGCGACACATAGGAGTGCAACCGGTGCATTTTGGGAGTGTTTAGCTCGGTGCAAACTTTCACAAAATCCACTGTTTGGATCTCAACTTGTTGAAATTAACATCAAATCGAATTGAGCGAAACAAGCTCCAACAAGACCGACAACACTTACGAGGGCAATCCGGTGTGTCTTGAGTGTTTAAGCAGGGCAAACTTTCATAAAGTCCACTTGTTGGATCCGGTTTGAATGAAATTAACACGAGGCGAAATCGGCGAAACAAGCTCCAATGAGACCGGCGACACATAGGAGTGCAACCGGTGCATTTTGGGAGTGTTTAGCTCGGTGCAAACTTTCACAAAATCCACTGTTTGGATCTCAACTTGTTGAAATTAACATCAAATCGAATTGAGCGAAACAAGCTCCAACAAGACCGACAACACTTACGAGGGCAATCCGGTGTGTCTTGAGTGTTTAAACCAGGGCAAACTTTCATAAAGTCCACTTGTTGGATCCGGTTTGAATGAAATTAACACGAGGCGAAATCGGCGAAACAAGCTCCAATGAGACCGGCGACACATAGGAGTGCAACCGGTGCATTTTGGGAGTGTTTAGCTCGGTGCAAACTTTCACAAAATCCACTGTTTGGATCTCAACTTGTTGAAATTAACATCAAATCGAATTCGAGCGAAACAAGCTCCAACAAGACCGACAACACTTACGAGGGCAATCGGTGTGTCTTGAGTGTTTAACCCGGGCAAACTTTCATAAAGTCCACTTGTTGGATCCGGTTTGAATGAAATTAACACGAGGCGAAATCGGCGAAACAAGCTCCAATGAGACCGGCGACACATAGGAGTGCAACCGGTGCATTTTGGGAGTGTTTAGCTCGGTGCAAACTTTCACAAAATCCACTGTTTGGATCTCAACTTGTTGAAATTAACATCAAATCGAATTGAGCGAAACAAGCTCCAACAAGACCGACAACACTTACGAGGGCAATCCGGTGTGTCTTGAGTGTTTAAGCCGGGGCAAACTTTCATAAAGTCCACTTGTTGGATCCGGTTTGAATGAGATTAACACGAGGCGAAATCGGCGAAACAAGCTCCAATGAGACCGGCGACACATAGGAGTGCAACCGGTGCATTTTGGGAGTGTTTAGCTCGGTGCAAACTTTCACAAAATCCACTGTTTGGATCTCAACTTGTTGAAATTAACATCAAATCGAATTGAGCGAAAC
This sequence comes from Guadua angustifolia, assembly GCA_036346375.1. Taxonomy (NCBI): domain Eukaryota; kingdom Viridiplantae; phylum Streptophyta; class Magnoliopsida; order Poales; family Poaceae; genus Guadua; species Guadua angustifolia. The sequence continues at coordinate 11,940 of JAYEVE010002011.1, forward strand.
AAGCTCCAACAAGACCGACAACACTTACGAGGGCAATCCGGTGTGTCTTGAGTGTTTAACCAGGGCAAACTTTCATAAAGTCCACTTGTTGGATCCGGTTTGAATGAAATTAACACGAGGCGAAATCGGCGAAACAAGCTCCAATGAGACCGGCGACACATAGGAGTGCAACCGGTGCATTTTGGGAGTGTTTAGCTCGGTGCAAACTTTCACAAAATCCACTGTTTGGATCTCAACTTGTTGAAATTAACATCAAATCGAATTGAGCGAAACAAGCTCCAACAAGACCGACAACACTTACGAGGGCAATCCGGTGTGTCTTGAGTGTTTAACCGGGGCAAACTTTCATAAAGTCCACTTGTTGGATCCGGTTTGAATGAAATTAACACGAGCGAAATCGGCGAAACAAGCTCCAATGAGACCGGCGACACATAGGAGTGCAACCGGTGCATTTTGGGAGTGTTTAGCTCGGTGCAAACTTTCACAAAATCCACTGTTTGGATCTCAACTTGTTGAAATTAACATCAAATCGAATTGAGCGAAACAAGCTCCAACAAGACCGACAACACTTACGAGGGCAATCCGGTGTGTCTTGAGTGTTTAAGCCAGGGCAAACTTTCATAAAGTCCACTTGTTGGATCCGGTTTGAATGAAATTAACACGAGGCGAAATCGGCGAAACAAGCTCCAATGAGACCGGCGACACATAGGAGTGCAACCGGTGCATTTTGGGAGTGTTTAGCTCGGTGCAAACTTTCACAAAATCCACTGTTTGGATCTCAACTTGTTGAAATTAACATCAAATCGAATTGAGCGAAACAAGCTCCAACAAGACCGACAACACTTACGAGGGCAATCCGGTGTGTCTTGAGTGTTTAAGCCGGGGCAAACTTTCATAAAGTCCACTTGTTGGATCCGGTTTGAATGAAATTAACACGAGGCGAAATCGGCGAAACAAGCTCCAATGAGACCGGCGACACATAGGAGTGCAACCGGTGCATTTTGGGAGTGTTTAGCTCGGTGCAAACTTTCACAAAATCCACTGTTTGGATCTCAACTTGTTGAAATTAACATCAAATCGAATTGAGCGAAACAAGCTCCAACAAGACCGACAACACTTACGAGGGCAATCCGGTGTGTCTTGAGTGTTTAAACCCGGGGCAAACTTTCATAAAGTCCACTTGTTGGATCCGGTTTGAATGAAATTAACACGAGGCGAAATCGGCGAAACAAGCTCCAATGAGACCGGCGACACATAGGAGTGCAACCGGTGCATTTTGGGAGTGTTTAGCTCGGTGCAAACTTTCACAAAATCCACTGTTTGGATCTCAACTTGTTGAAATTAACATCAAATCGAATTGAGCGAAACAAGCTCCAACAAGACCGACAACACTTACGAGGGCAATCCGGTGTGTCTTGAGTGTTTAAGCCGGGGCAAACTTTCATAAAGTCCACTTGTTGGATCCGGTTTGAATGAAATTAACACGAGGCGAAATCGGCGAAACAAGCTCCAATGAGACCGGCGACACATAGGAGTGCAACCGGTGCATTTTGGGAGTGTTTAGCTCGGTGCAAACTTTCACAAAATCCACTGTTTGGATCTCAACTTGTTGAAATTAACATCAAATCGAATTGAGCGAAACAAGCTCCAACAAGACCGACAACACTTACGAGGGCAATCCGGTGTGTCTTGAGTGTTTAAGCCGGGGCAAACTTTCATAAAGTCCACTTGTTGGATCCGGTTTGAATGAAATTAACACGAGAAGCGAAATCGGCGAAACAAGCTCCAATGAGACCGGCGACACATAGGAGTGCAACCGGTGCATTTTGGGAGTGTTTAGCTCGGTGCAAACTTTCACAAAATCCACTGTTTGGATCTCAACTTGTTGAAATTAACATCAAATCGAATTGAGCGAAACAAGCTCCAACAAGACCGACAACACTTACGAGGGCAATCCGGTGTGTCTTGAGTGTTTAGCCAGGGCAAACTTTCATAAAGTCCACTTGTTGGATCCGGTTTGAATGAGATTAACATCGAGGCGAAATCGGCGAAACAAGCTCCAATGAGACCGGCGACACATAGGAGTGCAACCGGTGCATTTTGGGAGTGTTTAGCTCGGTGCAAACTTTCACAAAATCCACTGTTTGGATCTCAACTTGTTGAAATTAACATCAAATCGAATTGAGCGAAACAAGCTCCAACAAGACCGACAACACTTACGAGGGCAATCCGGTGTGTCTTGAGTGTTTAAGCAGGGCAAACTTTCATAAAGTCCACTTGTTGGATCCGGTTTGAATGAAATTAACACGAGGCGAAATCGGCGAAACAAGCTCCAATGAGACCGGCGACACATAGGAGTGCAACCGGTGCATTTTGGGAGTGTTTAGCTCGGTGCAAACTTTCACAAAATCCACTGTTTGGATCTCAACTTGTTGAAATTAACATCAAATCGAATTGAGCGAAACAAGCTCCAACAAGACCGACAACACTTACGAGGGCAATCCGGTGTGTCTTGAGTGTTTAACCAGGGCAAACTTTCATAAAGTCCACTTGTTGGATCCGGTTTGAATGAAATTAACACGAGGCGAAATCGGCGAAACAAGCTCCAATGAGACCGGCGACACATAGGAGTGCAACCGGTGCATTTTGGGAGTGTTTAGCTCGGTGCAAACTTTCACAAAATCCACTGTTTGGATCTCAACTTGTTGAAATTAACATCAAATCGAATTGAGCGAAACAAGCTCCAACAAGACCGACAACACTTACGAGGGCAATCCGGTGTGTCTTGAGTGTTTAAACCAGGGCAAACTTTCATAAAGTCCACTTGTTTGGATCCGGTTTGAATGAAATTAACACGAGGCGAAATCGGCGAAACAAGCTCCAATGAGACCGGCGACACATAGGAGTGCAACCGGTGCATTTTGGGAGTGTTTAGCTCGGTGCAAACTTTCACAAAATCCACTGTTGGATCTCAACTTGTTGAAATTAACATCAAATCGAATTGAGCGAAACAAGCTCCAACAAGACCGACAACACTTACGAGGGCAATCCGGTGTGTCTTGAGTGTTTAAGCCGGGGCAAACTTTCATAAAGTCCACTTGTTGGATCGGTTTGAATGAAATTAACACGAGGCGAAATCGGCGAAACAAGCTCCAATGAGACCGGCGACACATAGGAGTGCAACCGGTGCATTTTGGGAGTGTTTAGCTCGGTGCAAACTTTCACAAAATCCACTGTTTGGATCTCAACTTGTTGAAATTAACATCAAATCGAATTTGAGCGAAACAAGCTCCAACAAGACCGACAACACTTACGAGGGCAATCCGGTGTGTCTTGAGTGTTTAAGCCAGGGCAAACTTTCATAAAGTCCACTTGTTGGATCCGGTTTGAATGAAATTAACACGAGGCGAAATCGGCGAAACAAGCTCCAATGAGACCGGCGACACATAGGAGTGCAACCGGTGCATTTTGGGAGTGTTTAGCTCGGTGCAAACTTTCACAAAATCCACTGTTTGGATCTCAACTTGTTGAAATTAACATCAAATCGAATTGAGCGAAACAAGCTCCAACAAGACCGACAACACTTACGACGAGGGCAATCCGGTGTGTCTTGAGTGTTTAAACCAGGGCAAACTTTCATAAAGTCCACTTGTTGGATCCGGTTTGAATGAAATTAACACGAGGCGAAATCGGCGAAACAAGCTCCAATGAGACCGGCGACACATAGGAGTGCAACCGGTGCATTTTGGGAGTGTTTAGCTCGGTGCAAACTTTCACAAAATCCACTGTTTGGATCTCAACTTGTTGAAATTAACATCAAATCGAATTGAGCGAAACAAGCTCCAACAAGACCGACAACACTTACGAGGGCAATCCGGTGTGTCTTGAGTGTTTAAGCCGGGGCAAACTTTCATAAAGTCCACTTGTTGGATCCGGTTTGAATGAAATTAACATCGGGCGAAATCGGCGAAACAAGCTCCAATGAGACCGGCGACACATAGGAGTGCAACCGGTGCATTTTGGGAGTGTTTAGCTCGGTGCAAACTTTCACAAAATCCACTGTTTGGATCTCAACTTGTTGAAATTAACATCAAATCGAATTGAGCGAAACAAGCTCCAACAAGACCGACAACACTTACGAGGGCAATCCGGTGTGTCTTGAGTGTTTTAACCAGGGCAAACTTTCATAAAGTCCACTTGTTGGATCCGGTTTGAATGAAATTAACACGAGGCGAAATCGGCGAAACAAGCTCCAATGAGACCGGCGACACATAGGAGTGCAACCGGTGCATTTTGGGAGTGTTTAGCTCGGTGCAAACTTTCACAAAATCCACTGTTTGGATCTCAACTTGTTGAAATTAACATCAAATCGAATTGAGCGAAACAAGCTCCAACAAGACCGACAACACTTACGAGGGCAATCCGGTGTGTCTTGAGTGTTTAAGCCGGGGCAAACTTTCATAAAGTCCACTTGTTGGATCCGGTTTGAATGAAATTAACACGAGGCGAAATCGGCGAAACAAGCTCCAATGAGACCGGCGACACATAGGAGTGCAACCGGTGCATTTTGGGAGTGTTTAGCTCGGTGCAAACTTTCACAAAATCCACTGTTTGGATCTCAACTTGTTGAAATTAACATCAAATCGAATTGAGCGAAACAAGCTCCAACAAGACCGACAACACTTACGAGGGCAATCCGGTGTGTCTTGAGTGTTTAAGCCGAGGGCAAACTTTCATAAAGTCCACTTGTTGGATCCGGTTTGAATGAGATTAACACGAGGCGAAATCGGCGAAACAAGCTCCAATGAGACCGGCGACACATAGGAGTGCAACCGGTGCATTTTGGGAGTGTTTAGCTCGGTGCAAACTTTCACAAAATCCACTGTTTGGATCTCAACTTGTTGAAATTAACATCAAATCGAATTGAGCGAAACAAGCTCCAACAAGACCGACAACACTTACGAGGGCAATCCGGTGTGTCTTGAGTGTTTAAGCCAGGGCAAACTTTCATAAAGTCCACTTGTTGGATCCGTTTGAATGAAATTAACACGAGGCGAAATCGGCGAAACAAGCTCCAATGAGACCGGCGACACATAGGAGTGCAACCGGTGCATTTTGGGAGTGTTTAGCTCGGTGCAAACTTTCACAAAATCCACTGTTTGGATCTCAACTTGTTGAAATTAACATCAAATCGAATTGAGCGAAACAAGCTCCAACAAGACCGACAACACTTACGAGGGCAATCCGGTGTGTCTTGAGTGTTTAAGCAGGGCAAACTTTCATAAAGTCCACTTGTTGGATCCGGTTTGAATGAAATTAACACGGGCGAAATCGGCGAAACAAGCTCCAATGAGACGGCGACACATAGGAGTGCAACCGGTGCATTTTGGGAGTGTTTAGCTCGGTGCAAACTTTCACAAAATCCACTGTTTGGATCTCAACTTGTTGAAATTAACATCAAATCGAATTGAGCGAAACAAGCTCCAACAAGACCGACAACACTTACGAGGGCAATCCGGTGTGTCTTGAGTGTTTAAGCCGGGGCAAACTTTCATAAAGTCCACTTGTTGGATCCGGTTTGAATGAAATTAACATCGGAGGCGAAATCGGCGAAACAAGCTCCAATGAGACCGGCGACACATAGGAGTGCAACCGGTGCATTTTGGGAGTGTTTAGCTCGGTGCAAACTTTCACAAAATCCACTGTTTGGATCTCAACTTGTTGAAATTAACATCAAATCGAATTGAGCGAAACAAGCTCCAACAAGACCGACAACACTTACGAGGGCAATCCGGTGTGTCTTGAGTGTTTAAACCAGGGCAAACTTTCATAAAGTCCACTTGTTGGATCCGGTTTGAATGAAATTAACACGAGGCGAAATCGGCGAAACAAGCTCCAATGAGACCGGCGACACATAGGAGTGCAACCGGTGCATTTTGGGAGTGTTTAGCTCGGTGCAAACTTTCACAAAATCCACTGTTTGGATCTCAACTTGTTGAAATTAACATCAAATCGAATTGAGCGAAACAAGCTCCAACAAGACCGACAACACTTACGAGGGCAATCCGGTGTGTCTTGAGTGTTTAAACCGGGGCAAACTTTCATAAAGTCCACTTGTTGGATCCGGTTTGAATGAAATTAACACGAGGCGAAATCGGCGAAACAAGCTCCAATGAGACCGGCGACACATAGGAGTGCAACCGGTGCATTTTGGGAGTGTTTAGCTCGGTGCAAACTTTCACAAAATCCACTGTTTGGATCTCAACTTGTTGAAATTAACATCAAATCGAATTGAGCGAAACAAGCTCCAACAAGACCGACAACACTTACGAGGGCAATCCGGTGTGTCTTGAGTGTTTAAGCCAGGGCAAACTTTCATAAAGTCCACTTGTTGGATCCGGTTTGAATGAAATTAACATCGGAGGCGAAATCGGCGAAACAAGCTCCAATGAGACCGGCGACACATAGGAGTGCAACCGGTGCATTTTGGGAGTGTTTAGCTCGGTGCAAACTTTCACAAAATCCACTGTTTGGATCTCAACTTGTTGAAATTAACATCAAATCGAATTGAGCGAAACAAGCTCCAACAAGACCGACAACACTTACGAGGGCAATCCGGTGTGTCTTGAGTGTTTAAACCAGGGCAAACTTTCATAAAGTCCACTTGTTGGATCCGGTTTGAATGAAATTAACACGAGGCGAAATCGGCGAAACAAGCTCCAATGAGACCGGCGACACATAGGAGTGCAACCGGTGCATTTTGGGAGTGTTTAGCTCGGTGCAAACTTTCACAAAATCCACTGTTTGGATCTCAACTTGTTGAAATTAACATCAAATCGAATTGAGCGAAACAAGCTCCAACAAGACCGACAACACTTACGAGGGCAATCCGGTGTGTCTTGAGTGTTTAAGCCAGGGCAAACTTTCATAAAGTCCACTTGTTGGATCCGGTTTGAATGAAATTAACACGAGGCGAAATCGGCGAAACAAGCTCCAATGAGACCGGCGACACATAGGAGTGCAACCGGTGCATTTTGGGAGTGTTTAGCTCGGTGCAAACTTTCACAAAATCCACTGTTTGGATCTCAACTTGTTGAAATTAACATCAAATCGAATTGAGCGAAACAAGCTCCAACAAGACCGACAACACTTACGAGGGCAATCCGGTGTGTCTTGAGTGTTTAAGCCGGGGCAAACTTTCATAAAGTCCACTTGTTGGATCCGGTTTGAATGAAATTAACACGAGGCGAAATCGGCGAAACAAGCTCCAATGAGACCGGCGACACATAGGAGTGCAACCGGTGCATTTTGGGAGTGTTTAGCTCGGTGCAAACTTTCACAAAATCCACTGTTTGGATCTCAACTTGTTGAAATTAACATCAAATCGAATTGAGCGAAACAAGCTCCAACAAGACCGACAACACTTACGAGGGCAATCCGGTGTGTCTTGAGTGTTTAAGCCAGGCAAACTTTCATAAAGTCCACTTGTTGGATCCGGTTTGAATGAAATTAACACGAGGCGAAATCGGCGAAACAAGCTCCAATGAGACCGGCGACACATAGGAGTGCAACCGGTGCATTTTGGGAGTGTTTAGCTCGGTGCAAACTTTCACAAAATCCACTGTTTGGATCTCAACTTGTTGAAATTAACATCAAATCGAATTGAGCGAAACAAGCTCCAACAAGACCGACAACACTTACGAGGGCAATCCGGTGTGTCTTGAGTGTTTAACCAGGGCAAACTTTCATAAAGTCCACTTGTTGGATCCGGTTTGAATGAAATTAACCACGGGCGAAATCGGCGAAACAAGCTCCAATGAGACCGGCGACACATAGGAGTGCAACCGGTGCATTTTGGGAGTGTTTAGCTCGGTGCAAACTTTCACAAAATCCACTGTTTGGATCTCAACTTGTTGAAATTAACATCAAATCGAATTGAGCGAAACAAGCTCCAACAAGACCGACAACACTTACGAGGGCAATCCGGTGTGTCTTGAGTGTTTAAACCAGGGCAAACTTTCATAAAGTCCACTTGTTTGGATCCGGTTTGAATGAAATTAACACGAGGCGAAATCGGCGAAACAAGCTCCAATGAGACCGGCGACACATAGGAGTGCAACCGGTGCATTTTGGGAGTGTTTAGCTCGGTGCAAACTTTCACAAAATCCACTGTTTGGATCTCAACTTGTTGAAATTAACATCAAATCGAATTGAGCGAAACAAGCTCCAACAAGACCGACAACACTTACGAGGGCAATCCGGTGTGTCTTGAGTGTTTAAACCGGGGCAAACTTTCATAAAGTCCACTTGTTGGATCCGGTTTGAATGAAATTAACACGAGGCGAAATCGGCGAAACAAGCTCCAATGAGACCGGCGACACATAGGAGTGCAACCGGTGCATTTTGGGAGTGTTTAGCTCGGTGCAAACTTTCACAAAATCCACTGTTGGATCTCAACTTGTTGAAATTAACATCAAATCGAATTGAGCGAAACAAGCTCCAACAAGACCGACAACACTTACGAGGGCAATCCGGTGTGTCTTGAGTGTTTAACCGGGGCAAACTTTCATAAAGTCCACTTGTTGGATCCGGTTTGAATGAAATTAACACGAGGCGAAATCGGCGAAACAAGCTCCAATGAGACCGGCGACACATAGGAGTGCAACCGGTGCATTTTGGGAGTGTTTAGCTCGGTGCAAACTTTCACAAAATCCACTGTTTGGATCTCAACTTGTTGAAATTAACATCAAATCGAATTGAGCGAAACAAGCTCCAACAAGACCGACAACACTTACGAGGGCAATCCGGTGTGTCTTGAGTGTTTAAACCAGGGCAAACTTTCATAAAGTCCACTTGTTGGATCCGGTTTGAATGAAATTAACACGAGGCGAAATCGGCGAAACAAGCTCCAATGAGACCGGCGACACATAGGAGTGCAACCGGTGCATTTTGGGAGTGTTTAGCTCGGTGCAAACTTTCACAAAATCCACTGTTTGGATCTCAACTTGTTGAAATTAACATCAAATCGAATTGAGCGAAACAAGCTCCAACAAGACCGACAACACTTACGAGGGCAATCCGGTGTGTCTTGAGTGTTTAAGCCGGGGCAAACTTTCATAAAGTCCACTTGTTGGATCCGGTTTGAATGAAATTAACATCGGCGAAATCGGCGAAACAAGCTCCAATGAGACCGGCGACACATAGGAGTGCAACCGGTGCATTTTGGGAGTGTTTAGCTCGGTGCAAACTTTCACAAAATCCACTGTTTGGATCTCAACTTGTTGAAATTAACATCAAATCGAATTGAGCGAAACAAGCTCCAACAAGACCGACAACACTTACGAGGGCAATCCGGTGTGTCTTGAGTGTTTAAACCGGGGCAAACTTTCATAAAGTCCACTTGTTGGATCCGGTTTGAATGAAATTAACACGAGGCGAAATCGGCGAAACAAGCTCCAATGAGACCGGCGACACATAGGAGTGCAACCGGTGCATTTTGGGAGTGTTTAGCTCGGTGCAAACTTTCACAAAATCCACTGTTTGGATCTCAACTTGTTGAAATTAACATCAAATCGAATTGAGCGAAACAAGCTCCAACAAGACCGACAACACTTACGAGGGCAATCCGGTGTGTCTTGAGTGTTTAAGCCGGGGCAAACTTTCATAAAGTCCACTTGTTGGATCCGGTTTGAATGAAATTAACACGGGCGAAATCGGCGAAACAAGCTCCAATGAGACCGGCGACACATAGGAGTGCAACCGGTGCATTTTGGGAGTGTTTAGCTCGGTGCAAACTTTCACAAAATCCACTGTTTGGATCTCAACTTGTTGAAATTAACATCAAATCGAATTGAGCGAAACAAGCTCCAACAAGACCGACAACACTTACGAGGGCAATCCGGTGTGTCTTGAGTGTTTAAGCCGGGGCAAACTTTCATAAAGTCCACTTGTTGGATCCGGTTTGAATGAAATTAACACGAGGCGAAATCGGCGAAACAAGCTCCAATGAGACCGGCGACACATAGGAGTGCAACCGGTGCATTTTGGGAGTGTTTAGCTCGGTGCAAACTTTCACAAAATCCACTGTTTGGATCTCAACTTGTTGAAATTAACATCAAATCGAATTGAGCGAAACAAGCTCCAACAAGACCGACAACACTTACGAGGGCAATCCGGTGTGTCTTGAGTGTTTAAGCCGGGGCAAACTTTCATAAAGTCCACTTGTTGGATCCGGTTTGAATGAGATTAACACGAGGCGAAATCGGCGAAACAAGCTCCAATGAGACCGGCGACACATAGGAGTGCAACCGGTGCATTTTGGGAGTGTTTAGCTCGGTGCAAACTTTCACAAAATCCACTGTTTGGATCTCAACTTGTTGAAATTAACATCAAATCGAATTGAGCGAAACAAGCTCCAACAAGACCGACAACACTTACGAGGGCAATCCGGTGTGTCTTGAGTGTTTAAGCCGGGGCAAACTTTCATAAAGTCCACTTGTTGGATCCGGTTTGAATGAAATTAACACGAGGCGAAATCGGCGAAACAAGCTCCAATGAGACCGGCGACACATAGGAGTGCAACCGGTGCATTTTGGGAGTGTTTAGCTCGGTGCAAACTTTCACAAAATCCACTGTTTGGATCTCAACTTGTTGAAATTAACATCAAATCGAATTTGAGCGAAACAAGCTCCAACAAAGACCGACAACACTTACGAGGGCAATCGGTGTGTCTTGAGTGTTTAAACCGGGGCAAACTTTCATAAAGTCCACTTGTTGGATCGGTTTGAATGAAATTAACACGGAGGCGAAATCGGCGAAACAAGCTCCAATGAGACCGGCGACACATAGGAGTGCAACCGGTGCATTTTGGGAGTGTTTAGCTCGGTGCAAACTTTCACAAAATCCACTGTTTGGATCTCAACTTGTTGAAATTAACATCAAATCGAATTTGAGCGAAACAAGCTCCAACAAGACCGACAACACTTACGAGGGCAATCCGGTGTGTCTTGAGTGTTTAAGCCGGGGCAAACTTTCATAAAGTCCACTTGTTGGATCGGTTTGAATGAAATTAACATCGAGGCGAAATCGGCGAAACAAGCTCCAATGAGACCGGCGACACATAGGAGTGCAACCGGTGCATTTTGGGAGTGTTTAGCTCGGTGCAAACTTTCACAAAATCCACTGTTTGGATCTCAACTTGTTGAAATTAACATCAAATCGAATTGAGCGAAACAAGCTCCAACAAGACCGACAACACTTACGAGGGCAATCCGGTGTGTCTTGAGTGTTTAAGCCGGGGCAAACTTTCATAAAGTCCACTTGTTGGATCCGGTTTGAATGAAATTAACACGAGGCGAAATCGGCGAAACAAGCTCCAATGAGACCGGCGACACATAGGAGTGCAACCGGTGCATTTTGGGAGTGTTTAGCTCGGTGCAAACTTTCACAAAATCCACTGTTTGGATCTCAACTTGTTGAAATTAACATCAAATCGAATTGAGCGAAACAAGCTCCAACAAGACCGACAACACTTACGAGGGCAATCCGGTGTGTCTTGAGTGTTTAAACCGGGGCAAACTTTCATAAAGTCCACTTGTTGGATCGGTTTGAATGAAATTAACACGAGGCGAAATCGGCGAAACAAGCTCCAATGAGACCGGCGACACATAGGAGTGCAACCGGTGCATTTTGGGAGTGTTTAGCTCGGTGCAAACTTTCACAAAATCCACTGTTTGGATCTCAACTTGTTGAAATTAACATCAAATCGAATTGAGCGAAACAAGCTCCAACAAGACCGACAACACTTACGAGGGCAATCCGGTGTGTCTTGAGTGTTTAAGCAGGGCAAACTTTCATAAAGTCCACTTGTTGGATCCGGTTTGAATGAGATTAACACGAGGCGAAATCGGCGAAACAAGCTCCAATGAGACCGGCGACACATAGGAGTGCAACCGGTGCATTTTGGGAGTGTTTAGCTCGGTGCAAACTTTCACAAAATCCACTGTTTGGATCTCAACTTGTTGAAATTAACATCAAATCGAATTGAGCGAAACAAGCTCCAACAAGACCGACAACACTTACGAGGGCAATCCGGTGTGTCTTGAGTGTTTAAACCGGGGCAAACTTTCATAAAGTCCACTTGTTGGATCGGTTTGAATGAAATTAACACGAGGCGAAATCGGCGAAACAAGCTCCAATGAGACCGGCGACACATAGGAGTGCAACCGGTGCATTTTGGGAGTGTTTAGCTCGGTGCAAACTTTCACAAAATCCACTGTTTGGATCTCAACTTGTTGAAATTAACATCAAATCGAATTGAGCGAAACAAGCTCCAACAAGACCAAACAACACTTACGAGGGCAATCCGGTGTGTCTTGAGTGTTTAAGCAGGGCAAACTTTCATAAAGTCCACTTGTTGGATCCGGTTTGAATGAAATTAACACGAGGCGAAATCGGCGAAACAAGCTCCAATGAGACCGGCGACACATAGGAGTGCAACCGGTGCATTTTGGGAGTGTTTAGCTCGGTGCAAACTTTCACAAAATCCACTGTTTGGATCTCAACTTGTTGAAATTAACATCAAATCGAATTGAGCGAAACAAGCTCCAACAAGACCGACAACACTTACGAGGGCAATCCGGTGTGTCTTGAGTGTTTAAGCCAGGGCAAACTTTCATAAAGTCCACTTGTTGGATCCGGTTTGAATGAAATTAACACGAGGCGAAATCGGCGAAACAAGCTCCAATGAGACCGGCGACACATAGGAGTGCAACCGGTGCATTTTGGGAGTGTTTAGCTCGGTGCAAACTTTCACAAAATCCACTGTTGGATCTCAACTTGTTGAAATTAACATCAAATCGAATTGAGCGAAACAAGCTCCAACAAGACCGACAACACTTACGAGGGCAATCCGGTGTGTCTTGAGTGTTTAAACCAGGGCAAACTTTCATAAAGTCCACTTGTTTGGATCCGGTTTGAATGAAATTAACATCGAGGCGAAATCGGCGAAACAAGCTCCAATGAGACCGGCGACACATAGGAGTGCAACCGGTGCATTTTGGGAGTGTTTAGCTCGGTGCAAACTTTCACAAAATCCACTGTTTGGATCTCAACTTGTTGAAATTAACATCAAATCGAATTGAGCGAAACAAGCTCCAACAAGACCGACAACACTTACGAGGGCAATCCGGTGTGTCTTGAGTGTTTAAACCGGGGCAAACTTTCATAAAGTCCACTTGTTGGATCCGGTTTGAATGAAATTAACACGAGGCGAAATCGGCGAAACAAGCTCCAATGAGACCGGCGACACATAGGAGTGCAACCGGTGCATTTTGGGAGTGTTTAGCTCGGTGCAAACTTTCACAAAATCCACTGTTTGGATCTCAACTTGTTGAAATTAACATCAAATCGAATTGAGCGAAACAAGCTCCAACAAGACCGACAACACTTACGAGGGCAATCCGGTGTGTCTTGAGTGTTTAACCAGGGCAAACTTTCATAAAGTCCACTTGTTGGATCCGGTTTGAATGAAATTAACACGAGGCGAAATCGGCGAAACAAGCTCCAATGAGACCGGCGACACATAGGAGTGCAACCGGTGCATTTTGGGAGTGTTTAGCTCGGTGCAAACTTTCACAAAATCCACTGTTTGGATCTCAACTTGTTGAAATTAACATCAAATCGAATTGAGCGAAACAAGCTCCAACAAGACCGACAACACTTACGAGGGCAATCCGGTGTGTCTTGAGTGTTTAAACCGGGGCAAACTTTCATAAAGTCCACTTGTTGGATCGGTTTGAATGAAATTAACACGAGGCGAAATCGGCGAAACAAGCTCCAATGAGACCGGCGACACATAGGAGTGCAACCGGTGCATTTTGGGAGTGTTTAGCTCGGTGCAAACTTTCACAAAATCCACTGTTTGGATCTCAACTTGTTGAAATTAACATCAAATCGAATTGAGCGAAACAAGCTCCAACAAGACCGACAACACTTACGAGGGCAATCCGGTGTGTCTTGAGTGTTTAAGCGGGGCAAACTTTCATAAAGTCCACTTGTTGGATCGGTTTGAATGAAATTAACACGAGGCGAAATCGGCGAAACAAGCTCCAATGAGACCGGCGACACATAGGAGTGCAACCGGTGCATTTTGGGAGTGTTTAGCTCGGTGCAAACTTTCACAAAATCCACTGTTTGGATCTCAACTTGTTGAAATTAACATCAAATCGAATTGAGCGAAACAAGCTCCAACAAGACCGACAACACTTACGAGGGCAATCCGGTGTGTCTTGAGTGTTTAAGCCAGGGCAAACTTTCATAAAGTCCACTTGTTGGATCCGGTTTGAATGAAATTAACACGAGGCGAAATCGGCGAAACAAGCTCCAATGAGACCGGCGACACATAGGAGTGCAACCGGTGCATTTTGGGAGTGTTTAGCTCGGTGCAAACTTTCACAAAATCCACTGTTTGGATCTCAACTTGTTGAAATTAACATCAAATCGAATTGAGCGAAACAAGCTCCAACAAGACCGACAACACTTACGAGGGCAATCGGTGTGTCTTGAGTGTTTAAGCAGGGCAAACTTTCATAAAGTCCACTTGTTGGATCCGGTTTGAATGAAATTAACACGAGGCGAAATCGGCGAAACAAGCTCCAATGAGACCGGCGACACATAGGAGTGCAACCGGTGCATTTTGGGAGTGTTTAGCTCGGTGCAAACTTTCACAAAATCCACTGTTGGATCTCAACTTGTTGAAATTAACATCAAATCGAATTGAGCGAAACAAGCTCCAACAAGACCGACAACACTTACGAGGGCAATCCGGTGTGTCTTGAGTGTTTAAGCAGGGCAAACTTTCATAAAGTCCACTTGTTGGATCCGGTTTGAATGAAATTAACACGAGGCGAAATCGGCGAAACAAGCTCCAATGAGACCGGCGACACATAGGAGTGCAACCGGTGCATTTTGGGAGTGTTTAGCTCGGTGCAAACTTTCACAAAATCCACTGTTTGGATCTCAACTTGTTGAAATTAACATCAAATCGAATTGAGCGAAACAAGCTCCAACAAGACCGACAACACTTACGAGGGCAATCCGGTGTGTCTTGAGTGTTTAAGCCGGGGCAAACTTTCATAAAGTCCACTTGTTGGATCCGGTTTGAATGAAATTAACACGAGGCGAAATCGGCGAAACAAGCTCCAATGAGACCGGCGACACATAGGAGTGCAACCGGTGCATTTTGGGAGTGTTTAGCTCGGTGCAAACTTTCACAAAATCCACTGTTTGGATCTCAACTTGTTGAAATTAACATCAAATCGAATTTGAGCGAAACAAGCTCCAACAAGACCGACAACACTTACGAGGGCAATCCGGTGTGTCTTGAGTGTTTAAACCGGGGCAAACTTTCATAAAGTCCACTTGTTTGGATCCGGTTTGAATGAAATTAACACGAGGCGAAATCGGCGAAACAAGCTCCAATGAGACCGGCGACACATAGGAGTGCAACCGGTGCATTTTGGGAGTGTTTAGCTCGGTGCAAACTTTCACAAAATCCACTGTTTGGATCTCAACTTGTTGAAATTAACATCAAATCGAATTGAGCGAAACAAGCTCCAACAAGACCGACAACACTTACGAGGGCAATCCGGTGTGTCTTGAGTGTTTAAGCCGGGGCAAACTTTCATAAAGTCCACTTGTTGGATCCGGTTTGAATGAAATTAACACGAGGCGAAATCGGCGAAACAAGCTCCAATGAGACCGGCGACACATAGGAGTGCAACCGGTGCATTTTGGGAGTGTTTAGCTCGGTGCAAACTTTCACAAAATCCACTGTTTGGATCTCAACTTGTTGAAATTAACATCAAATCGAATTGAGCGAAACAAGCTCCAACAAGACCGACAACACTTACGAGGGCAATCCGGTGTGTCTTGTGTGTTTAAGCAGGGCAAACTTTCATAAAGTCCACTTGTTGGATCCGGTTTGAATGAGATTAACACGAGGCGAAATCGGCGAAACAAGCTCCAATGAGACCGGCGACACATAGGAGTGCAACCGGTGCATTTTGGGAGTGTTTAGCTCGGTGCAAACTTTCACAAAATCCACTGTTTGGATCTCAACTTGTTGAAATTAACATCAAATCGAATTGAGCGAAACAAGCTCCAACAAGACCGACAACACTTACGAGGGCAATCCGGTGTGTCTTGAGTGTTTAAGCCCGGGGCAAACTTTCATAAAGTCCACTTGTTGGATCCGGTTTGAATGAAATTAACACGAGGCGAAATCGGCGAAACAAGCTCCAATGAGACCGGCGACACATAGGAGTGCAACCGGTGCATTTTGGGAGTGTTTAGCTCGGTGCAAACTTTCACAAAATCCACTGTTTGGATCTCAACTTGTTGAAATTAACATCAAATCGAATTGAGCGAAACAAGCTCCAACAAGACCGACAACACTTACGAGGGCAATCCGGTGTGTCTTGAGTGTTTAACCAGGGCAAACTTTCATAAAGTCCACTTGTTGGATCCGGTTTGAATGAAATTAACACGAGGCGAAATCGGCGAAACAAGCTCCAATGAGACCGGCGACACATAGGAGTGCAACCGGTGCATTTTGGGAGTGTTTAGCTCGGTGCAAACTTTCACAAAATCCACTGTTTGGATCTCAACTTGTTGAAATTAACATCAAATCGAATTGAGCGAAACAAGCTCCAACAAGACCGACAACACTTACGAGGGCAATCCGGTGTGTCTTGAGTGTTTAAACCAGGGCAAACTTTCATAAAGTCCACTTGTTGGATCCGGTTTGAATGAAATTAACACGAGGCGAAATCGGCGAAACAAGCTCCAATGAGACCGGCGACACATAGGAGTGCAACCGGTGCATTTTGGGAGTGTTTAGCTCGGTGCAAACTTTCACAAAATCCACTGTTGGATCTCAACTTGTTGAAATTAACATCAAATCGAATTGAGCGAAACAAGCTCCAACAAGACCGACAACACTTACGAGGGCAATCCGGTGTGTCTTGAGTGTTTAAGCCAGGGCAAACTTTCATAAAGTCCACTTGTTGGATCGGTTTGAATGAAATTAACACGAGGCGAAATCGGCGAAACAAGCTCCAATGAGACCGGCGACACATAGGAGTGCAACCGGTGCATTTTGGGAGTGTTTAGCTCGGTGCAAACTTTCACAAAATCCACTGTTTGGATCTCAACTTGTTGAAATTAACATCAAATCGAATTGAGCGAAACAAGCTCAACAACAAGACCGACAACACTTACGAGGGCAATCCGGTGTGTCTTGAGTGTTTAAGCAGGGCAAACTTTCATAAAGTCCACTTGTTGGATCCGGTTTGAATGAAATTAACATCGGGCGAAATCGGCGAAACAAGCTCCAATGAGACCGGCGACACATAGGAGTGCAACCGGTGCATTTTGGGAGTGTTTAGCTCGGTGCAAACTTTCACAAAATCCACTGTTGGATCTCAACTTGTTGAAATTAACATCAAATCGAATTGAGCGAAACAAGCTCCAACAAGACCGACAACACTTACGAGGGCAATCGGTGTGTCTTGAGTGTTTAAGCCAGGGCAAACTTTCATAAAGTCCACTTGTTGGATCCGGTTTGAATGAAATTAACACACGAGGCGAAATCGGCGAAACAAGCTCCAATGAGACCGGCGACACATAGGAGTGCAACCGGTGCATTTTGGGAGTGTTTAGCTCGGTGCAAACTTTCACAAAATCCACTGTTTGGATCTCAACTTGTTGAAATTAACATCAAATCGAATTGAGCGAAACAAGCTCCAACAAGACCGACAACACTTACGAGGGCAATCCGGTGTGTCTTGAGTGTTTAAGCCAGGGCAAACTTTCATAAAGTCCACTTGTTGGATCCGGTTTGAATGAAATTAACACGAGCGAAATCGGCGAAACAAGCTCCAATGAGACCGGCGACACATAGGAGTGCAACCGGTGCATTTTGGGAGTGTTTAGCTCGGTGCAAACTTTCACAAAATCCACTGTTTGGATCTCAACTTGTTGAAATTAACATCAAATCGAATTGAGCGAAACAAGCTCCAACAAGACCGACAACACTTACGAGGGCAATCCGGTGTGTCTTGAGTGTTTAAGCCGGGGCAAACTTTCATAAAGTCCACTTGTTGGATCCGGTTTGAATGAAATTAACATCGAGGCGAAATCGGCGAAACAAGCTCCAATGAGACCGGCGACACATAGGAGTGCAACCGGTGCATTTTGGGAGTGTTTAGCTCGGTGCAAACTTTCACAAAATCCACTGTTTGGATCTCAACTTGTTGAAATTAACATCAAATCGAATTGAGCGAAACAAGCTCCAACAA
>JAYEVE010000212.1:0-24772 GCA_036346375.1 Guadua angustifolia
TTGCCTTCCGGTGGCGACACGTATATGGTCGCGACGCTGCCTGAGACTCACGCCGTGGCGTAAGCACGACGCCGAAGATGGCGTCGATCGGCGCTCACCTTCTTGAAACTCGGTCGAGGTCCGCAGTCCTCCGGCGTTCACTCGTCCCGGAGTGTAGATCGCCGATAGCACGGGCATCTCCTCCGAGCCATCGTAGAAGGCCTCCGGCTTGTTTGCCAAGCCACGCAAGCCCGCGGTCGTGGCGCCGCCTACAGTAGTGCAGCAAAATTTTGACTCATCGTGGCAGGCGCCCTCGGCCTCTTGCGGCGGCGCGCCCGCCGTCGGTCGTCGATCCTGCTGCTGGTGTTGGCCTTGTGCTTGGCGTGGTCGAGGTCGCCCTTGGCGAGTCGGGTCCTTCGAGCTTGATCTCGGACCTCAAGGACCTCTCGTCGGCCGTCGCCGACACCGTCACCGTGGTAGTCCGCCGTTCGGCGGTCACGCTCCGCTTTACGGGAGTGGCGCGCGATGCGATGCCCCGAGTCGAGATGGACCGGCCTCTGCGGGTTAAGACCAAGCTTACCTTGGTCGTAGTCATGCTTCCAGCGGACGGCGTCGTCCACGTCCGCATACCATTCCGCCATGCGGAAAAGTTTGTTAGCGAGCCGCGAGCGATCTCCGATCCTCGGTAAGCCGCCGATCGCGGACGCCGAACTTGAAGGCCTTTATGGCGGCCTCGTCGGAGATGCTCGGGATTAGGTTCCTCGTGCGGATAAACCCGCCGCGAAGTCGCGAGTGGCTCGTTCGCCTGATGACCACGGTCGAGTCTTTCTCCCTCGAGCCACTCGTAGCAACTCTAAAAGTTGGAGCGGGCGTTACGACTGGCGCCATGACTGAAGGCAGGGCTTTTGATTGAAGAGCGAGTTAGCGGCCCGTCGGCCGCGGTCGGAGATAGTTAGCCATAGCGGCTCGTCACCTCCGCGCCGAGATGGCGGTCGAGTAGATGGACGAGAACTTCGTCCGGGTTCTTAGTCCCGTCGGCGTTCTATCAACGCGGCTGAACCGAAGTCGGCGGCGCCGCGAGTCGTCGCGAATAGGCCAAGCGATAGGCGGGCGAGGCGCCGCGTCGTGGTCACGCCGACTAAGTCCCTGCTGCTTGCTGAGACCGGTCGAGGCTCCCGGCGATCCGTCCTGCCACGACCTGGAGCGCGTGCTCGAGAGTCGCCTGGTAGGTAGCGCAGGCGATCCTGGACCCTGCGGCGCCTGGGTGCAACATCTGGGGAGATACCCCGCGATCCATCGCTGGTCGAAGCGGGGCTCGTGGAGCTTGACCCGCGCCCTTGCCGTGGAGCCCTTGGGCGGCGGCGAGCGATGTCAAGACTGGCCGGGATTGCCGCTGGCGAGGCGCCGCTGCGGCGGCGTCTCTGCGCGCCGGATGAGCGCGATGAGCTCCATCGCTTTTCAGGTGTGGCTCCCGGCGCGACTCGGTGCTGCGATGGCCGGCCTCGGATGCGCCGATCGAGCTCTTGACCACGCCCGACCAAAGAGTTCGACTTCACCCTATCGGGATCTGCCATGACCGGCGATAAGCTGGCGCTCCCGAAGGAGGGCAGGATTTCGGACGGACGTCGGCCTTCTCTGTGCTCCGCCGGGCGGTTATTGCCGGTTGATGGCAACTGCACCATCCGGGCGTCTTACGAGTCGCGGATCATGGCCATCCGCGGCAACCTGCGCACTGCCGTCGCTACCAAGACATGCCGCTCGAAAGCGGCGTGGCGAAACGAGGGCGTGGAGTCGAGTCGCGTCCGTTCGTGCCGTTGAGCGCGTGTTGATGAAGCGCGCCATG
The DNA here is from genome assembly GCA_036346375.1 of Guadua angustifolia. Lineage (NCBI taxonomy): Eukaryota > Viridiplantae > Streptophyta > Magnoliopsida > Poales > Poaceae > Guadua > Guadua angustifolia. The sequence goes on from JAYEVE010000212.1 coordinate 1,823, forward strand.
CTCCCAAGACCTAGTGATTTCCGCAAAAGAACAAAGCCAATCGGGCCCCACGGTGGCGCCATTGTCGGCGCGGGATCGCCGACCACGAAATGAAATGGGGTTTAAGTGATTAGGGACCCGGATCGGGCTTGGCTCAAGCGAGGGGACAAGTCATAATCGTCGAAGGTCGAAGCTAAGCGACAACGAGCATCATTGCCTTCGGTGGCGACCTGGTATATGGTCCGCGACGCGGCCTTGAGCTCACGCCGTGACTGGTAAGCCGACGAGCCGCCGAAGATGACGTCGATGCGGCGCTCACCTTGCTGAAACTCCAGGTCGAGGTCATCGCAGTCCTCCCCCGCTCACTCGTCACGGAGTGTAAATCCCCAGAGCACGGGCATCTCCTCCCGGCCATCGTAGAAGGCCTCCAGCTTGTTCTGCCAAGCCCTGCAAGCCCGCAGGTCGTGGCCCGCCGCCCTGTGGTACAGGCAAAATTTTGACTCATCATAGCCCGGCGCCGGCCTTCTTGCGGGCGCCGCCGCGCCGCAGATCTAGGTCGCCGATCTGCCGCCGGGTTGGCCTTGTGCTTGGCGTGGTCGAGGTCGCCCTTGGCGAGGTCGGGGTCCTTCCCGAGCTTGATCTCGGACTCAAGGACCTCTCACGGCCGTTCGCCCGACATCGTCACCCGTGGTAGTCCCATTGTTCCAGCCGTCACGCTTCCACTTTCTGGGAGTGGCGCCGCGGTCGATGCCCTTCGAGTCAGATGGACCGGCCTCTGCGGGGTTAAGACCAAGCTTACCTTGGTCGTAGTCATGCTTCCAGCGGACGGCGTCGTCCACGTCCGCATACCGTTTCGCCATGCGGAAAAGCTTGTTGACGCTGAGCCGCGAGACGATCTCCAGATCCTCGGTAAGCCGCCGATCGCGGACGCCGAACTTGAAGGCCTTTATGACGGCCTCGTCGGAGATGCTCGGGATTAGGTTCTTCGTGCGGATAAACCACCGCACGAAGTCGCGGAGTGGCTCGTTCCTACCCCGATGACACGATCCAGTCTTTCTCCTCAGCCGCCAGAGTAACTCCGAAAGTTAGAGCGAGGGCGTTCGACTCGACGCCATGACTGAAGGAACCGGGCTTTTGATTGAAGAGCGAGTTATGCGCCCCCCGCCCAAAGACGGTCGGAGATAGTTGGCCATGACGAAGCTCGTCACCTCCGCCGCCAGATGGCGGTCGAGTAGATGGACAGAACTTCGTCCGGGTTCTGGTCCCGAGCGTTCTATCAACGACGCTTGAACCGAAGTCGGCCAGCGACGCGACGGAAGGTCGCCGAATAGACCGCCAATCGTAGGTCGACGGGGCGAAGCGCGTGCGGTCAACGCCGACTAAGTCCCTGCTGCTGCTAGACTCGGAGTCGAGGCTCCCCCGGCGATCCGTCCTGCCACGACCTGGAGCGCGTGCTCGAGAGTCACCTGGTAGGTAGCGCAGGCGATCCTGGACCCTGCGGTGCTTTGGTGCAACATCTGGGGAGATACCCCGCGATCCATCGCTGGTCGAAGCGGGGCTCGTGGAGCTTGACCCGCGCCGGCCCTTGCCCGGGCTGGAGCCCTTGGGACGGCGGCGAGACAGTGTCAAGGCTCGCCCGGATTACGGCTGGCGAGGCGCGCGCCCGCGGGTGGCGTCCTACGAGCGCGCCGGTGACAACGCGATGAGCTGCCATTGCTTTTCAGGGTGTGGCTCCCCGAGCGCTGACTCTGGTGCTGCGATGGCACGGCCTCGGATGCGGCTCGATCGAGCTCTTCGGCCAACGCCCGACCAAAGAGTTCCGACTTCATTCTATCGGATTCGCCATGACCCGGCGATAAGGGCGCTCCCGGCGAGGGAGCCGGATTTCGGACGACGTGCTGGCCTTCTCCTGGTGCTCCCGCCGGAGAGCGGTTATTGCCTGGTTGATGGCAACCTGCACCATCCGGCGGCGCTTCGGGTTCTGCGGATCACGGCCATCCGCAGCAGGCTTGCGCTACTGCCGCCCGCTACAAGACGTGCCGCTCGAAAGGCGGCGGCGTGGGCGAGAACAGGGACGTGGAGTCAGAGTCCGCGTCCGTTTCCATGCCCGTTGAACGCGTGTTGATGAAGCGCGCCATGCTCCCAAGACCTAGTGATTTCCCTGCAAAAGAGCAAAGCCAATCGGGCCCCACGGTGGCGCCCGGTTGTCGGCAACGGGATCGCCATCGCAGAAATGAAATGGGGGTTTAAGTGATTAGGGACCCGGATCGGGCTTGGCTCAAACGAGGGGGACAAGTCGAATCGTCGAAGGTCGAAGCTAGGCGACAACGAGCACGAGACAAGGATTTATATCGTTTGCCCCAAGAGGGTAATAGCTCTATTTGGGCCGCTTTGCGGCGGTGTTCTTTGCTATTGTTCGAGTGCGATGGAGTGTTTATTACCGAGTTTCAACAATGGCTATGGCTAATACTCAAGCTCTTGTGCTGTGTTGAGTTTGTCGTCTTCGTGTCCCTAAAGATCTGCGCTTCCATGGCCTTTATACCTCCCATAGTAACGGCCGGAGAGACTCTGAAGTGGCCTTCATGCACGTTGAGGGTGGCGAGAATCTTCTCCGGACTTGCTTCACGTACTGCGCTTTGCCTCACGACCCGCTCCTTGAGCAATCACGGATCAAATGTTTGATCCGAAATCTAAGGATGGACAACGGCACCTGGACAGGAGCCCGCTCGAGCCCGAGGTCGAGCGGGGGCGTGCTCGGGGCCAACACGCTCTAGGTCGAGTGGTCCGGCGCGCACCCAGGTCGTGGTCGAAGGCCGCCCGAGCTCGGAGAATCCGTTGACCGTGATCCGACCGGTCAAGGGACGCCCAGCCCTCGTCACATTGTTATTATGCCGTATTTATGTATATACTACACTGATTAACCTAATTGAACCACATGGAACACACGCTTTAGTTTTATCAGCGACGTGATGTAGCCACCGCTTCTCCGCCAAGATGTCCCGTGTTCTCTCAGAGAATGACAGAATGTGATTACTACTGAGATTTTAAAAATATTTTTCCAAAAGATATATAACTATTTATTTGAAAAAAGTATATACTTTTTTAGATTTTTAATTTTTAGATCCTTTTTTAGGTATTCTCGAAAAGCATTTTCTCTTTCTGTTAAAATTTCTGTCCGTTTTGACAATTCTTCTACCTGTAGTAGCGACGCAGGGTTATTTGTGCATCTAGCATTAATCATTTTTTGATTGAGAGCAACTACGTGACACTATACCGTTCTAACGCAGTTCGAACGGTATAGCATCCGCCGTTCGTAGCTAACTATAACAGATGCTTCTTTCCCCACCGTTCTCCTATAACGCTGTGGAGCGCGAGTAACGCTTATCCTCGCCTTGTGGCTGCGAGCGAGCAACGCCGTCTCCGTCGTCAATGCTGCTGAGCGCGAAAGCGGCCGTGATCTGGGTTTCGCGCCCTTCCTCGCTTTGACGGCGCGAACGACGTCGTGCTTCTTGTTTCACGCGAAACCACGCCGCCACGCCGTTCTCTTCTTCGCGAAACCCGGCTATTCCGGTAGGTGGTCCGCCTCATCTCCTAGATATGCTCAGTATTCTCGCCGCCCCACCCCCGTTCTTCTCCATCATTCTCAATCTTGCTTCAATTTATCCTCGTCTTTTCCCGCTCTGTCGCATCTAAACCTTTTTCCCTTGTGATATTTGCTCGTCATGTGTTCAGCGAAATGGCTGACTTGGTTTTGAGTTGGATTGCTTTTTACATTAGTGATTGATCTATTTTGATAAGAAACTTGTCGTTACATGTTTTATTGTTGTGTATTTCCTAAATTTTGGAAGCCGTGGTGTTATATTGGTTCAATCCTGAATTATTAAATGCTTTCTCGTATGTAGACCGTACGACAATGGATGCGAAAATGAATTGCATAATGCCTTCACTAATGCTTTATTTACCACTAGTAATGATCAAATGGATGGGGCTACATACAATGAACGATTGGATGAGCAAGGTGAAGATGCGAATAATGTGAACTCACACTGTGAAACCCCATGTTGGCATGGAGTTCTTCACAAAAGAAGAAGCTGTAAATATTACAATGATTATGCATATCTTTGCTGGTTTTGAACGAAGATTTCAAGCAACACAAAGAGCCAAATTACGAGATTACAATAGGTTTGAGTTTGCTCATCCACCGTGAACGCAAGACAACACATAGTAACGAAACAAATTGCAAGAGTGGCTCACGAAAAAGCAACAAACAAGCACAAGACAAACTGCAAGGCTAGAATGGTGATTGTTAAGAGGAATGAAAAATGGGTGGTTGCTATAGTCAATTTGGAGCATAATCACCCCTTTGAGCCCCTCTCAGCTTCGTTTCTTAAGGTCGCATAGACACATTACTGATGATGATTTTGACCTTATAGAGTTGCTACATTTGAACAACATCCCTACAAGGCGAGTAATGTCTGTGCTATCAGACCTATATGGGACCATGAGAAACATCCCATACACAAAAAAGATGTCGACAACTGCTGTACTTCTATGAGTATAAGCAGTGAATATAATGATATGGCAACCACCATTAAGTACTTTCAGAATTGCGATCGGAAGATCCCTCATTCTTTTATAGTATGCAAGTAGGCAGTAATAACACAATTGCAAGCCTATTTTGGGTGGATGGGGCTTCGAAAGAAGCGTACAAAAAGTTTGGAGATTGTGTCTTGTTTGATACAACATACTGCACAAATAAGTATCGCCTCCCATTTGCTCCTATTATTGGTGTAAGCAACCATGGACAAACTGTGTTGTTTGGGCGTGCTTTCCTCAAAGATGAAACTATTGAAACTTTTGAATGGTTTTTGAGACATTTGTGAAGGCCATGGATGGCAAGTCACCGTGAGCATCATGACGAGATCAAGATAAAGCGATGGAGATTGCAATAGCAAATATTTTGCCAAATCGCCCATAGGCGATGCATGTGGCACGATACAGAGCATAAAGCTTAAACTTGGAGGTGCGCTAACAAGGTTGGACGGTTTCGAAGATGAGTTAAGATCTTGTATTGATGATTCGCTAACAGTTGATGAATTTGAAAAGAAATGGTGGGAGCTGGTTGACTTCCATGGTGTAGCTGATCATAAATATATGCATCATTTGTATGAAACTAGGCAGAAATGGGTACCTTGCTACTTTATGGACTGCTTCTTCCCATTCATGAGCACCACCCAACGCAGTGAGGGCATGAATGCACTCTTCAAAGATTTTGTGCATCCTGGTGACTCGATAAGGAACTTTATCAGGCAATATGAGAAGCTAGTTCAATCTTGCTTAGACAGGGATGATGGGCAAAGGTATGTTACTGTCCAAACTGATCCAAAACTGTGGTAAAGATATCCAAAAGAAAAGCAAGCTTCAACATTCTACACGTGCTATATTTGTTAAGTTTCAGGAGCAACTCATGAACACCACCATGTACAATATTCTGGGTGATGGAGCTCTAGATCCTGATTGCTATTATGTCCAGAATGCATGTGCAGGAAATTTCCACAGGAAATACTTGGTTCATGCTAATTTGCAAGAGGAATCATTCAAGCGTGTGTGTAAAAATTCCAAAGAGATGGGTTGTTGTGCGATCACATCTTGAAGGTGATGATACAAGCCCAATGTCAATCGAATACCGTAAAAGTATTTGATCAAGAGGTGGACCTTTGGATGTACCAGTTGTTGCAAGACCCGTTTTGTTCCCATTGATGTTGATGAGGTTACAAGCAGAAAGATGAAGTATGCGAAAATTTGTAAGAAGTCTGTTCATATGGCCAGCGAAGCGTGTAAGATAGAACAGGGATACATGCTTGCCCTTCAGACCATTGAAGATTTAACTAAACAACTATCAACCCTTAACTTGTGTCGACAATCTTTGCTGCCTGAAACAAACATATGCAACAATGGAAAAGAGACATCTGTGGGTGGTAGTGACGCACTTTCATTTAAAGATCCTCTGAAAAAAGTTCCCAGAGGCCGACCAAAGAAATCTACAAGAATACGGTTTTCCGCCTTTGTGATGATAAAGCGCAGAGAAAAAAATCAAAGAAAATGAAGAAGCGGACAAGTGAACAGCCATAAAATGTATCATTTTGACTAGTAATGCAACTTTCTGTTAACACCGGTTTTAGCATTATTGCACATGCAACCGGTAAACTTTTTGACTGTTTGTTCCATTTTGATGGGTGTTGATGCAAAAAGAAATGTTGCTGCAAATTCTACCGTACTTTTGGAAATTCTAGTTGCTTGGTTAGTCATAATACTATTAACTATTAGATTACGTGTACTCTATAAGTTCTAAAATATAGTCGTGCACTGTTGAGACCTGACGAAATCAAGAGACCGAGTTAACGTTCGTAATGTTTCACGAGGTTCATATTTAAGTTTCAAATGTTTCACGAGGTTCATATTTAAGTTTCATATGTTTCACGAGGTTCATATTTAAGATTCATATGTTTCACGAGGTTCATATGTAAGTTTCATATGTTTCACGAGGTTCGTATTGAAGTTTCGTATGTTTCACGAGGTTCAAATTGAAGTTTCGTATGTTTCACAAGGTTCGTGTGTCATTCGTAAGTGTTAAAAGGTTCATCATTGAAGATTCGTAAGTTTCGTATGGTTCATGTTTCTGAGATTTGTAAGTTTCGAAAGGTTCATATTTAAGTTTCGTACCTTTCACGAGGTTCATAGCTTTCACATGTTTCGTGAAACTTTGACAGGTACCCAGTTCGTGAGTCATAAGTTTCACACGTTTCATACGTTTCATAAGTTTAAAGTTTCATATATTTCACGAGGTTTCGTAATAAAAGTTTAAAGTTTTGTAAGTTTCACCAGGTTCATTTGTTTCAGAGGTGTGAGTATCACAAGTTTCATCAGTTTCACGAGGTTCATTATTAAATTTTCATAAGTTCTACGAGGTTCGTAGTTTAGTTTCATAAGGTCCACGAGGTTCGTAGTATAGTTTCATATGATCCACGAGGTTCGTAGTATAGTTTCACCGGTGATTCATCAGTTTCTATGAAGTTCGGTGATAAGTTTGACGAGGTTCACATAAAAGTTTCACAAATATTTCACACATCGTGAGACTTACAAAATAAAATATATTTATAGGTACCAGCAGTGTAGTAATGTACAAACATTGTATCAAAAGTGTGTCACATTGTATGTTTATAACAGTTATCATTTGCTTGTATGTTCAGCAGATTCACCCCAAAAATTGAACTAGTCTCACATAAAAACAGATATCGAAGTATCATGGTGTGGCAATGAAAGGTCATCAAATCTTAAATCGAGGGTTCAAGTCATTGAAGCGATGGTATATAAGCTTTGTGAGCAAGCTCCTTCTTGTAATCTTCCATGTTAGATTGCATTCCAAAAATGTGTTGTGTGTAAAATATGTTAGTGTTCAACTATAAAGATGAAAAATAGTAACAAAAAGATGTATTATCTTGTTCATTACCATCTTTGTAGCCAATAAGAGACCTGCCATTGTGACATTCAAGCATTTTCAAAGACACAATACCCACATGTATGGCTGTTATATATCTGAGAGGCACAAAAAAACAAGTATGATGAATCACCAGAAACAATAATAATACAATAAAAAAACATGGCAAAAAGAAGGAAAAGAGTTTGTGACGAAATGAAACAAACAGGTCATTTTGCAGTGGTATCTGAGGGTAGACAACTTTGAACAAATCATAAACACCAACTTGTTCACCTCGCAACTCTGTCAATACGTGTTGTAGATTGGTGCCCTACATAAAAAATTGTTCAATGTGGGCTCAAGTTTCATTGATGTTAATACGAAAATATGCATAACTACGTACATTATTAGAACAAACTACTCACCACATTATACCACATTTCTTTGTATGCATGTACCCGTCCCACTGGTGTTCTTAGAGAATCATAAATCTCTACGATCTCATTCCATAAATCAACAACAAACAAGCTCCAGTGTTGATTTTGTATGATCGTGATGTATATCTACATTTTTCATACAAACAAAATAATAATAAGTACATATTTGTGGTTCGTTAGTGCAATATCGTATGTCTCTGAAATTGAAACCAAACTGCAGATACAAATGAAACCACATACCCGTTCAAGTTGTTGTATTGGAACCTTGAAATACCAAATGCAATCTTTGAAATATTTGAGCAACTAAATGGTGTAATCAAGCGAGCACAGGCAAACAAGCGTGAGTGGCAAAACAAAAAATACGAGAATGATCAATTGCATGCCATCTGAGCATAGAAAAAAAAACAGGACGTAAAATACAAAAAAACAAAAATTATGTAGTACTCACAGTAGCTATTGGATTTAAAATGATCTTATTTTTGGATTCCCAGTCAAGCATCATTGCTTGGGCACATAGCCACATGAAGCTGTCACAAACTTCACCCCTCCTAGGCCATAAAGCATTTATAAACTCTTCTTTTGTGACATATGCTCCCCCAATGATCACCTTTGTTTGTGTAGGATTTTCCTTAAATCCACACTTAACATGCTCCTTGTATGTTTCAGCAACAATTTGCTTGACAATAGGTTTGGTCTTTACCAACTGCACAATGGCCTCAACATTTTCACTGTTTTTTTTGTACCTTTTTGACCTCTGTTTTGTTGCAGGTGGTACACTCCCAGGATCTGGAAACCGCTCACCATCAACAATAGGTTCAGTAAGTGCAGGGATCTGTTTGACATCTCCAGGCCGAGGGGTTCCCTGTGAATCCTCAATCTCTATTAATGTTGATAACTTAATAGTGGACAAAGCTGTAAATCATGAAGACATTGCAAAATTTCAGATAAGCTAGTGCAATAAGGTACAATATCAACATGTTCCATGTACAAAAAAAACAAATATCATGAAGAAAAAATATGTGTGTTTAGATGAAAAGAATGATAAAAGAAGTCAGTTAATATAAAATGACATGCTTGGTAGTAGGTAAGCTTCTTCTGAGGGGTCATATCAAGTTTAATTTGGTCCATTTCACAGTAAACTGATTGATGTGACTAATCAATGGTGAAGGTGAGTTATAAACAATCAACTGTGATTCGTCATTGCCGATGACCTCTGTTCCTATATTATCCTTGTTTGGACTTTTTTACCATGCTAGAGTCCTGTTGAATAACCACTTTAGTTTCACCTACATCCCTTTCATTACAGTCCATGTGATCTCCAGCAAGTCCGTGTGCATCATCCTTATCACTTGTGGCATCCTTATCAACTTCACCTTGTGCTTGATAGCTGTCTCCAACCACCCCATAGGCAGCATCAACAGCAATTTCGACTACCTTTTCAAAAACCTTGTCAATACCATCATTTGGTGAACTGCGATCACCTTGCTTATTTTCATCACGCAGTCCACCACATCCAGCACATTTGACACTACGGGACGTATCATTTGGATCCTCGTTGACAGCGGTGCAAGAATTTTTGTACATACCCTTCTTAATTAATTCATCGCGTAGCTCACCAATTAATTCCCTATCCAATTCCGCAATATGTCTGGCGACTCCATATAATGAATAGCATCTTTAACAACTAGAGCACGTCTGGACTGAAACTTTATCTCAAGGTTGTGAAACAATTTGTTCATGTCATCTCTCTGTAAATATATATGGAGACAACCAAAACAATAAGTATGGGCCCCTGTCAGAAAAATGGTTCATACCATAAAGTTTCAACAAACTTTCTGCAAAAATAGATTGGAGGATGTTAAAAAACTGACTAACTTGGATAAAATTGTTGTGCACGGGTGAAGCACTGTGAGCAATGTTTTCATGTACATCGGTATCATCGCCACGAGCAGTGGCATCAGCTTCCTCATTCACATCGTTTTGACATGTCTCAGGCAACACCTATATTATGATGTAGCAGCAGTTTGAAACATTGAGATATATCAGCAGTTTGAAACATTGAAATGTAGCAGCAGTTTGAAACATGGAGATGTAACAACATCTATATTATTATGTTAAAAAAAATATTGATATGTAGCAGCAGTTTGAAACATTGGTAAAGATGTATGAATCATCTAAATAGAAAAAAAATACATAACACTAACCTCTGCATGATCTTCCTGAACATTAGCGGCAGTTTGAGAGATCATATGGTCTTCATCCTCGTTTGATGCAGCATAAACAGTTTCAGCTAATTCTCTAACCTGCAACAGAAAAGGACAAGACAATCTCCAAAATAAAACACTACTATACATACCATCAACTACGTTGAACATAAAAAGGATATAATATTAGGGGTACCTGAAGATGACCATATTCGATGTGGTTCTTCCTTGTTGTAGACTTCACATCAAGAGATGATAACAATTTTAGATGGTCACTTGTAACATATTTGGACCGTGGAAAACCTGTTGGACTTAAATTCGGCACAGATACAAAATCAATGTATATGATCTGTAAAACAATGGGGGGGTAAAAAATTGTTAACATAATGCGAAAAAATATTTTGATTTCATGAAAAATAGTGATGACAAAATGTATATAAAAAACTGACTCACATCAAGAATATATACACAGCCCTTCACTTGCACATTATTTGCTATAGATGATTTGAAATCTCTGATACCTTGAATCAAGTAGTCAGCAATAAACTCGCACCAATTCATCTCTTTGATCCTCTTCACATTGGTTACAGCACCCAATAATGATCTATTGATATTATGGTTCGTATTGGGTACCAAGAATAAGCATAGCATCACAAGCATGAATGATTTGCAAAATGATTCCTCATCTCTTTCACTGATCATCTCAGGAATCACATGGTTTCTGATTGTCCCTTCCTCCATCGAGAATTTCTTTGTGAAGATCGCCATCGGCAACTGCATCAACTGGTACTTCAATGGATCCACACGGAACAGCAAGGATCTTCTGTACCAACGGCTTGATGTGAATTGATTTGCCGCCAACCTCCAAGGTGCCTCTTTCACAAACCACTTGGTTCATTAACCACAATGTTAAGCCCTTTGGTAATTCACATACTACCATTGACAATAAACTATCGAACCCAATGTTCCTAACATATCTTTTCTGTTCTTCAGAAAGAGATTTAATTATCGATGGGATGCGATGTGGAGAACATCTATAAGATATGAACCGTTCCTACATTAACAACCATTTCATTAATTTTTTGATTTGATAAATATGTAGAGGAGAAAACTAATACCACTTGTACCTTCTTAATCTCTTGTTGAATAGGCATAGGTTTCATGATGTGCTCAGGTGCTGGCTGGTGCTCAAAATCAATAGGATTCTGCTTCCGCTTCTTTCCACTTCCAATTTGTGCATGCTTTGGACCCGTTTGACTTGCACGAGAAGCTGCAGGCGTGCCCTTTGGTTTCAACCGAGGTGATCGTCTTTTTTTTTTAATTGGATTGATACAAAATCAGTATCAACAGACGGAGATTCCATGCCTACAAAAATATAGACAAAATGAACTTTTAATTCCGCACAGAGGTATAGTGGATTAAGATTGATCAGACTTGCAACGGCCAACAGATATCTCACCTGGCTCACCCCAGAAAAAATCGAAGACCAGCTTCACAGAATCAGAGGAGGCTCGCCGCCACTCCACACTACAAGCTCGCCAAAACCCTAGATCAACTGGAACACGCCGTGCCTCCTCGCCGCTGCTCCCCCGGCTCCGCTCCCCTACGAGTAACGGTGAGATCGTCGAAAACCCTAGATCAATTCGGCGTGAGTGAGGCGAGAGCGAGAACTATACCGGCGCGAGGTTTGGGGGAAGTTAGTCGGCGTCGGCGTGAGGTTTGGGGGAAGTTAGTCGGTGTCGGCGTGAGCTCCTTCTCCCCCTAGGCGTCGGCGTCGGCGTGAGCTCCTTCTCCCCCTAGGCGTCGGCGTGAGCGAGAACGAGAGGGATACGAGTGTTTGGGGGGAAATACAGTACGAGTGAGAACGAGTGGGATACATCCGCCACGCCGTTTCTGTGTGAACACGAAAACGATCGGACGGCTGGCGTCGATACCGTCAATTTACATCTAAACAGTATACCGTACACTAGGTTTTCTGTTATATTATTTGGCTGCAACAAAAAGTAACAGAATACAAGGAGATCAAGACGAACGGCGAGAAGCAGCTTCATCCGTCTTTGACACCGCCCATGCCAACAGAACGACGAATGCAACAGCATTACAGGCAACAGCTAGTATTGCAATCGCTAGCAAGCATGCGGCAGCGCGCCTCAACGCTGCTGCGGTTCCCCGGCGCCGGAGCAGTGGGATCGCCTCTGGCTTCTCGCATGCACGACGGCCTGCACATATGTACGCAGCGGTTTTAATCTAGTTTTATTAGAACGTACTAATTCTCGATAATGATTAATGAATAGAGGATACATGTGCATGCTAGCCTGCCAGGAGGATATGCACGTACCAGGTACATGTCGTGGTGCATTGCTCGGTCGATGGCCTCGAGCGAAGCCTCCTGGTAGACGGCGGTGAGGTGGTGGGACTCCCCGGCGGCGTCTTCCTCCGACGTCGATAGCTGGTACAAGAGCGGCAGCTCACGCTTCACCTTGGACCACAGCCGCAGGCGCTGGTCGATGATCTTGTAAAAATCTGCGCACCCGCAGCCGAGGCTGCTGCCCGTATCAGCCTCGTGCTGGACAGGCGCCGGTAGCTTCGTCGCCTCCTCCAACATGAGCCGCATCGCCGGCGTCAGGAACTCGGCTTCCACCTTGTCCGGCGAGCCTATGGTGGTGGCGCGCTGCATCTGGTGGCTGGACACCCACGAGTAGACGTAGGCGGCCACCCCTGACTTGAGGCTGCTCACCATCGCGTCCACGTCCTTCTCCAGGCCACCCAGGTCCACGCCGCCCCAGAACTGGTGGACTTTGCTGAACTCTTCCCACTTGCTCTGCAGCACATTTCTGACATGCGTGCTGTGCTTGGCCTTCTCCATGTAACCGCTGAGCTCGCTTTGGACGAAGCCGAACACGATCTCCAGCAGCTCGAACCGGGCCATGTGCTGCAGGACCACGGGGGAGGGAAGGGCTTGCCGCCCGCCGTCTTCGCCGACGGCCTCGAGCCTTTGGACGAACACGCCGTGTCCTTCGATGGAGATCGCTGGGATACCCGGAGCATGATAGGAGTAGCCGACGGTGAGCAGGTGCTGCTGGTGATGGTGGTCACAGATGGCGACGTTGCAACCGCCCTCCACTGATGATGACGATGCAGCTGCAGGCACATGGAGGTGGACGACGAAGTTCTTCACCTCACCGGCGTAAAGGATGCCAACCGCGATGTCGCCTGACGTTCCGCCGCAGCAGACGGTGCTCTCGTAGCCCCCGGACTCGATGCGCTTTATCCTCACCCCGCCTTGCTGATCTGCGGTCTCGATCGTGACGCGTGTGTCGACGGAGACGACGGTCTTGAGCCCGCCTAGGCAGACGGCGAAGGCTTCCGTGATCTTGTCCAGCTGCTCGTCGACGAAGGAGTAGGTCCCGCCGCGTGATTCTTGGGCGATGGAGAGCAGCGCCCTGGGGTCGTGCGCCGCGCCGAAGCCGAAGGTGTGGATGGGGTACTTGCTGAGGGTCGCACGAATGTTCTCGCGGCGGCTGTCGCTCCACAGGAATCCGCTCGTGTCCTCTCCTTCCGTCAGGAGGAGGATGAAGCCTACGCGGTTCCGGTGATCGGCCGGTCGCCCATCCAGGATCTGTCGTAAGTAGATCAGAGTACTGAAATGTTAATTGGATCGATGTTCTAAATTTTGAAATTTTAAATTTTTTTAAATCTCGGTTGTGTGATTGTACATATATTGAGATACCATATTAAATAGAATGATTTCTAATTTATTTATTGAGTATCTTACCGGACGCCGGTGCCCATGCACCATGATTATAAATGTGTGAGTTTAACCCAAATTTCGGTATATTTCTTGAAAATTCCAGTTTTAGCGTATATACCGTCTATAACAATTCAAATGAAACACGTATATTTGAAAAAAAACTTTCGAAATAAGAGAATTTGAACAAATTTTGATCACATGTTTTGTTGATTTTTTTTTATAAAGTTAGCACATACCTACAATTAAACTATCTCGAAAAAGGCAACTTTAGTTTGAATTTCAGTTCAAACTTGTCTGAACTAGTTAGTAAACAAGTTAAACCTGACATCTGAAAAAGTTCATGTGCAATACCTAGGGAAAATACTATTTTAAATCATGGTTCCTATGTACCACGATTCTTAGTTAATTATGCGGTACCTTATTAAATAGATAGTACTTGTACCACACTAAGTTACGTACTAGTCTTAATATCTTGAAAAAGAAAAAAAACATTTTTGAAATCTTCGTATTAATTGAGGGAGAGAAAAAAGAAGAATATATGCCATTTATCTCATGTGAACTTGGTCTGGATTAATAAATTATCTAGCTAGATGCAGATTTAGAGATGTACACCTAACATAACTAATTTTCATGTATAAAATGCATGTATGAGAAGTGCTTTTATACTTATCTTTTTAACAGATGCACAACTATTAAAACATGAATGAAGGGTAGATGGATACATACCTTCACTGCCTCCTCCAAGCCCAGCATAAACGCTATGCCACCATGGGCCTTGAGCCGATCCACCACCTTTTCGGCATTGCTTCGGCCATCACCGGACATGTCCAATAAACTGGTATTGTACTCTTTAAGGGGTCGATCGTTAAACGCCACGATGGCGAGGCGGTCTCTTTCGTCAAGTTTCCTAATGATGAACTTCATGGCCGTCTTGAGCAGATCCAACCTTGATGGCTTGTTCTCCGGCGGTGCTGCCGAATCTTTCATGCTGCCGCTGACATCAAGCACCGCGACGAGGTCGATGGGGGCGTGTCTCTTCTCCACCGCCGGTGGCGCCTCGATGCGCACCAACACTTGGAAGTCCCTGCTCGTTTGCCACCGTGGGATGTTAGGGAAGATCGGGGTGGTGCTCACTTTCACCGTCTCTGCGGAAGCACTCGTGACCTGCACGCATATATGCTAGATATCAACAGTCAAATTTGTGACATAAATCTTCATGAAAACCGAAACAGCTCATATTTTTTAGATGTTTGGACGTTCGTATATGCGTATTAAACTAGGATTAGATGGGGTGTCAATTAAATGCAAGTTAGAGTAGTACTCTCCTGAATATAAATACATATCATTTTGATACGTGTGCAATTAAAATTTTAAAACTTTGACTATCAATATATTTTTAAATATGTAGATTAGATACATAAAAATTACATGTATAGATTTGTCTCAAAAATACTTTCATAGCATTATAATTTTATTCGGTTTTATAAATATATTATAATATAAATTAGCAGTCAAAGTTACTTTTTAGGACCACGTTGACTTCTAGAATGGCATGTATTTGTGAGCGGAGGAGTAATAATAGAACAAAGTAATTATTTAATTTGTTTCCTTTTGAAATTCTAAAAGCAACCGGCAGCTAGTGCATTTAATTAAATCCGTGCAAATACAGGAATTATTTGGTTCTCTTAAAAAAGATACATGAAGTATTTTAGTGGGTGATTGATCATTTTTTTTGCATTAATTTACAAAAAGAGGAGCAGAGTGAACCCTCTTAACACACACTTAGAACGATTTTTTAGATAAAACACACTTAGAACGATGGAGGTCGAAAATAAATTTACAACCTCAGAAAGTTCCTACAGTGAATGTTATAATTTAAATCATAGTGAATAGAGTCATACATCCACAGCTCCACTATTCCGCGAAGAGATGGTTCCCGGGTTGTGATTGATCGGTTTCACGAAAAGAATGGCCGCAATCTATCTTAGACAGTAGAAACAGCAAGGAACAGCAGGTTAACCTCTGAGAGTAGGAGTGTGGAAAAGAGGCACGCCAGCAGCCGAACGCCGGTCAGCCGGAGCCCCATCTCCGACGATGGAGGTGGCAGAAGAACACCAGCTAGCACTATATATGACTGGAGATCAGTGCATGTGATATCTGGTTCTTTGTGTGCGATCGAAGCTGAAGGCTCTCGGCTACATATATACACGGGCACCAGGTCGTGTTTTCTGTGAACAGTAGGGAAGCTAGAGAGAGACAGTGAACAGGTCAGTGTGAATCAACCAGACTCGAGTCATCTGTAGACTGTAGACATACGTACTGCCGTGCTGTTAGATATTAAAGGATACACGAGGTGTTCGAGTCATCTGTAGACATTATAGACTCGAGTCATCTGTAGACATGAGGTCTTCGAGTCATCTGTAGTCGTGTATGGGCACGTACGTACGTGCACTGGTAGTGGTAGATATTAAAGGATGGGTACGCCATTACATTAGTTGTTTGAACTGCTGGTGTCGTCCTGACGTTCGCTTACCTGGAAATTTAAGTGGCAAGAAATAGAGAACGAGTGTACTGACGAGCTCGAGCTGTCAGAGCTAGGACGTGCTTGGTCAGGTCCATCACTCTGCTTCCGAGCCGAACGAAGGTCCGGGCGGCATGGTGCGTCATAGTTGGCCGAGGTCGCGTTGATGAGTGATGAAGCGAACCGACCGCGCGCCCAAACTCCAAATTAATTAACAAGAGCAATCCTTGTATATTGTTATCTGTATTAACACCCAATTCTATACCTCGCGTCCCTAAACCACTGTAGTTTCTATAGCAAAGGGCTACGGTTCTTTTATTTTAAAAAAATTGGAAGAATTTTCTTTTTAGTTTTTTCAAAAAATTCTAATCTCTCTATTAGTGTTGAGACAGTATTTTCTATTTTCTATATTTTTTAAAAGAAAATCTCTATTTGTTAAAATACAGATCGCACGAGGCAATACACGAAATTTCTTCTAATATCACTATTAGCTAGGGGTAAAAGCAGGACAGAATCTGTAGTAGTAGGTTATCCCATATCCTATCCTAATATTTTTTCCCTGGATACGGGTAATAAAAATACAGGACGGGTACGGATACGGGTATTTACGGAACAGGTAAACAACGGGTACCGGGTATTAACGAGTGGGTAAAAAACGAGTATCGGATATTTTATCGGATAGTATGCGAAATAGGTAGAATGAGAACATGTGATGAAACATATAGTTCAATAATCATATAGTTTAACATATATATAGTAGTCCAAGTAAAACATAATCCAACATAGAGTTCAACAAGACGTATAGAGTTCAATTAATACATAACCCAACGCATAGAGGCCTGGTTGCCTGCCGCGGGCCTCTTTCTATTCTTGATAATCAGGTACCCGAAAATGCAAAAAAGATCGAATACCCTTACTCGACCCGTTTTATCTCAGATAGTACCGGATATTGCTCATCCCGTATCCTACCTGTACCCGCATGTATCTAATCGGGTACGGGTACAGATACTACCCGTTTATTTTCGGTACGGATATTATCCGCCTGTCTCGGATAGTTTTTCCTTTAAATACGGATACGGGTCAGGAATTACCCGACCCGTTTTCACCCCTAATCACTATTGTTGGAGAGGTGAACGTCAGCCCAACACGTGGTGTTTTGGAATTGCAGAACTACAGTGCCACTGCTACAGTATTTGTTAAATTTTTTTAATCTCTTTTGCTTTTTGACAAAAAAAAAACCTTGTTAAAATTTAGAGGTCATTCGTGGCAACGTGTGAGATTGTAATCTAGTGTAAATATATAGATGTCGCGGCGACTACATGTCTGCTCTTTTTTTTTCATGTTGTGTGAAAATGATTGCATGTCTTGACTAGGCACGTTTTATGCGCTGGGTTTGAGTTTGTACCTCGCTGTACCAGTCTTTATGTTAGGATATGTTAGGTTGGGGGAATTCCATCTTTTTTGAAAAACTGTCTTTAGCTTTTTATTTTGCTAAAAAGTAACTGCCTTTTTACAAGAGATCATTTGATAAACAGCTAATTTTTTTTAACAATAAGCTGTAAAAACAAGTCTAGTTCAGCTTTTAGTTTTTACTAGTTATATATAATTTTTAGCTTAAAACAAAAATCACTTAAAAATTTAGCTATTTGAAAGCTTATTGGCTTTCTAGAAACTGAAGCTAGCTTAAAACCTTTAAACAAGGCTTTAGTCATGTCCTATGTGCCTATTTATCAGAGTTAGCGTGATGTGAGTTTATTACATAAGGTTAGCTAGTGGAGCAGTTCGTAATTGCACGTCGACAATGGCATGGGAATGTGAATTATAGGTACCCACTCTGATCACATATAGTTATCGTTTTGGTTACCATTCTGGTTACCTGATTTTTGAAAAACAACTTCGATCATTAATTTTTATAATAATATATTTATAAGATCTAACAAAATTATAATATTATAAAGTACTTTCTAAGACAAATCCACACTATAATTTTTATATATCTATTTGAAATATTTAAAAATATGTTAATAATTAAAATTTTGAAAATTTAAGTGCACCTACGTAGATGATAGCTACTTTGACCGAAGCGAGCAGTTGCGCTCTGCAAGTCCGATATCGTCGGTGCGCTACTTAACTTTGATCGATCAAGACTCGAGGGCTGTTTGAAACTAGAGTTTTCTAAAACCATGGTTTTGAAATACTATGGTCTGCAATTGCTTTGACATAAATACTATGGTTTTACCTAACTCTATTAAAATCATGGTATTTCTTGGAACTACCAACTGTTTGGATGCAACATCACAAACCATGGTATTTGAATGGAAATAGACAAGAAGCTAGTCAAAACCATGAAAACTTTGGGTTGGAGTGGAGTTTTAAATACTCAAAAATACTATGGTATCTACCAAACCATGGTTTTTAATACAGAGTTTTTGGCATTGTAACCAAACACTCTATGGTATAAAATACCATGGTATTCTTAGAAACCATGATATTACCTATAAACTATAAAAATACATTGCTTCCAAACAGGACCTCAGTAGTGGAGTTGGGCAGGCAAGAGAATAAACAAGAGAAAATAATCGCGCCACGGGAGCGCATGTATGTTCTGGAATCTGGAGAGAGAGGAAACAACGCGTGAGTTTTCTTCAGGTGTGAGTACAGTTCTCTATCAAAAGCGAACTGTATATATCTCTATTACATGAAGTTAAAGTTTTTTTTTATCACTTCATCAAAATTACTCATCTTTGCTACTGCTTTTAATTACCCATTTTTGCCATCATTAGTGTTCTTTGCAAATAAATTTTTTATCTCAAATTGAGTTTTAATTATTGTACATTAAAATTGAACAGTATTATTCAGACAAAGTATTTTTGTAAATAAATTTTTATCATAAATTAAATTTTCATTGTAACGTACGAATACATGACTAACATTAAATTAAACAACAGAGAGACAACAGGCCTGCATCACCGACGCTTAGCGATGGCGATGGATGGAACCATCGGGTCACGAACACGACGCAAGTCCTGCGTCTTTTCTCCAGGAGGGACTGAGGGTGACATGGGTCGGCGTCCCCGTGAAGTTTTACAATTGGGAGCACGCTACACTCGAGGCTAGTTTTCTACTGCCACTGCTCTCCGTCTCCTTAGCACGTGGATTAAAGATATGTATGGAAATTAAAGGACAGAATGTGGACGTTGCCCGAGGTCAAGTCTAGCTCGATTTTAATTCGGACATACGTTGAAATCATAAAAGTATACAATTAGAAATATTGGATCAAATTTGAATGGTTCAGATCTAAATACAATCAGAAACTTTCATGATTTCATCATATACTTCCCTATCATATATATAAATAGGAAGTCTTTTCTGTACTCTCGAGAGTACATACTCCTACCTTCAATATACCACTCAAATGAAAGTATTATACTTCTTTATCATTTTCGATATACTCCAATAATAATTCTAATATACTCCAATGTGACATGGTTGAAAAAAATCATCGGAGCCCTATAATATTTTGCTATATACACTTTTACATATGTGAAAAGAATATATAAATAAATTATGCTATAAAGGGTGGATTTTGATAAATTTTTTTGTAGTACTCACTTTGGAGTATCTTATAATCAATGTTAGAGTATACTCAAAAGGATAAAGATGTATAATAATATCATTAAGCGGTATATATACTCAAAAGGATAAAGAAGGTGGGAGTACGTACTCCCAGGAGTATAGAACCATTTTCATATATATATATATATGCGCTGTTTTCATGAGCCGTCGGGGGGCGTGGTGGGGACGGCTCCGCCATTGTGTCTAGCCAGGTGTTCCGATGTACCACTGCATGTATATTCAATAGAGACACCTGGCGACGATTTTAGATGCTACATGCCAAACTGCAGATGCTCAGCAACATACCATCTGGGCTCGTTTAACAATTGGAAAGCCGCAAACAGAAGGATCATTGTGGATCGGAAACTGACCAGTTTAGTTTGGTTGCCCCCATCAAGTCCTGTTTGTTTATTAATATAATTGTCAACCACTCATAACATGCAAACATAAGTGCAATATGTCAGCGTTTGCGTTAACAATACGACACATCATCTACATTGTCACATCATGTCATTTGGCTTCAATAGAGCTCTGGCAATATCGATTTGATCAGAGACCAGTCAGCAAACCGTGCATTCGCACAGCCAGATTTTTAGCACAATGATTACGTGTATTCTAATTATTTTTAATATTATCTTGGTCTATGTATTAAAAAGAAATATGCTCTAACCTACGATGAAGTAAGTAACTATTATCATGAATTTTTTGTTATTTATGGATGTTACTTTAGAAGTCATACAAATCAAAACTCTAATCTCCCTTTAATTTTTATTTTGAATTTGCATATATTTTTATCGTACTTGGGTGGATTTTTTTCGCCTTAGACTGCAATTCATGTGAAAATTTATATTTATTACTATCCCAAATTCATTTATATGGTTTAATTTGGAATTTGTATGAAAAGCAAATTGATAATTTTATATTATTTTTTATTCCAAATTATATATAATTTGGCATGTAATTGACATAGACTCTTTGTTTTAATTTGCTAACTTTTTATTTGTTACTATTCCAAAATTTTATTTATGTGGTTTACTTTGAAATTCATATAAAATAAATTTGATTATTTTATTTTATTTTTATTTAGAATTGTAGTTAATTTGGCTTGTACTTGACATAGACTCTTTGTTTTAGTAAGCTATTTTTATTGAAATATTATTCCAAACTTTATTATTTATGGATTTGTTGTGGAAATCATATGAAAGTCAAATTGCTCATTTTTCTTAATCTTTTATCCCGAATTTTAGTTAATTTAGTTTGTACTTGATATAGATTCTTTCTTTTAATCTAAGTCGTTATAATTCGGACCCGACGGATAAATGATCATATCTTCTCGGTTAACGAGAAACTTTCTAGAGCGCCTATTTAGTATATATTTTAATTAGCTATTTTCCATTGAATTACTATTGCAATTTTTTATGGATGCACTTCGAAATCGTATGAAGTCAAATTGATGTTTTTTTTCATAATTTTTATTCTGAATTTTAGTTCATTTAAATTCAATTTGATATAGACTCTTTTTATTAATTTAAGTCGTTACAACGGTTGATATAGATGTACAAGTGGGCAACATAACCTGTGCACACAGACTTTCCGTATACACATCATGCACACCAACTAACAAAAGTTACGAAAAATTTTGAAAAAAATTGTAGATGTATTTCATAGATTGCTCTACCTATGTATGAAGTTTCAAGATCAAATTCATTATATATTGAGAGTAACAAAAAATAGAAAATTCTGACAAGTTTAAACTCTTGTCAGAATTTTCTCTTTTCTGTTACTCTTGAAATATAATGAATTTGAACCTACAATTTTATACATAGGTAGAGTAATCTATAAAGTGTATCTACAATTTTTTTCAGAATTTTTCGTCACTTTTGTTAGTTGATGTGTACGATATATATATAAAAAGACCTCTTTACACAGGATACTGCCCTCCGAGTGAGTGTACATTTAGAGCGAGGGAGAGGAAATCAGTGATAGATTCCAGCAGTTGCCTATCAAATTTAACAACGGGGAGCACGCTAGACTCGAGACTAGTTTCGTACTGCCACTGCTGTTTAGTACTACTCATCTCCTTAGCACGTGGATTAAAGATATGCATGGAAATTGAAGGACAGAATGTGTCCTCTGCCCGAGGTCAAGTCTCGCTGGATTTTAATTCATACATACTTGTACATATATATATCATGACAAGTACATGGGTCTAGCCAGATGTTCAGAACTTCAGATGTACTACTACATGTATATTCAATAGACACCTGGCAACGATTTTGTATGCTGCCAACCTGCGGCTCAACAATATATACCATCTGGGATTCTGGGCTCGTTTAACAATTAGAAAGCCACAAACACGATCACTTCGGATCGAAAACTGACCAGTTTAATTTGGTTTCCCCCGTCAAGTCTTGTTTGTTTATTAGTTGCCTACCCACTCTTGACATGCAAATATAAGTGTAATATGTCTTCATTTGCGTTAACAATGCGATGCATGATCCACATTGCCACATGTTATTTAGTTTCAACAGAGCTCTGTCGGACCTTGGAAAAATATTTTCGAGATCCGATGTGTATCTTGTACTAGTCTTAAAAAAACTAGCATATACAGCAGAAATATTATCACAACATATCCAACGTATTTTATTAATAATCAAAGTTTACAATAATTATGGCACGCAGGACAAATAAAATATTACAGCGGAAGCAGAATAAAATCAGTAGTAGAACCCAATAAATTCGCCACAGGCAATCAACTGGGGTAGCGGCCCAATTATCTTGGATTTCACTATCATATAGATACTCCTCTAAAAAGATAGAATAAGCAAGAGTGAGTACAAAAATACTCCGTAAGTCACACAGTAAATACAATATCAATGAAGGGTCACAACGAAAGGGATAATATAGTTCATTTGAGTATAAAGCAATATTTTAAATATAATAATTAATTTTCAATGCGAAATTGA
>JAYEVE010000496.1:0-32413 GCA_036346375.1 Guadua angustifolia
TTCGCATAGAGTCTAAGATCACCTAAATCGAGTTCAAATAAAAAGTTACGGATGTTTACTATTTTTGCCAAATGGTGTGGAATATAGGTTGTTCGCTGTTCATCTGGTTCAAATCACGGATTAACGTATAATCGCCCAATAAACTGGCGAAAATAGCATCTTCGCCAAACCAAATGGCGAAACTACTATTTCACCAAACCATTTGGCATTTATATATTATTTTGCAATTTTAAATCACGATAATGTCGCAAGTGTGATCTTTATTTGTTGTTGCATCGGATGGTATTTATTTTAGGAGAAGCAAGGAATAAAGCTACATACGCTCAAACTAAAGAAAGAGAGCATCAGATTAAAGAAAGCCACCCCAGTTGAACTGGAATGTACGGAAGGGAACCAAACTTGGGTGGTTTGGGTTCGCGTTTTAACTTTGGAACTAATCATTGTTTAAGCTAAACAAACCTCTTACCGATAGTGCTCTAGTTTAACAAAGGCGTAAACACAGAACCATTTCTCCCTTAAAAATGTATCGAGTACACATACATTTGCTTCCTTTTGAGTATCTCATCATGTTATCATCGATAAGATGGTATTGTATAATCACTTTGGTTTGATCATACATGTTCTAAATTTGTGATTAGTATTTCATTCAGGACAAAGTAATGCACCATCGTTAATTTAAACATGCCACGGCATCATTTAAGGCTAACCTCATGGAATTTAGGCTATACACATAAGATTGCAGATTTGCAGGGGCGTATAAAAATGTTCCCTGATGCGAAATATTCATCAAGAAATGGGATTGACGGACAAAACGATCGACCGGGCGTTGTTCTTATTGTT
Organism: Guadua angustifolia; assembly: GCA_036346375.1. Classification (NCBI taxonomy): domain Eukaryota; kingdom Viridiplantae; phylum Streptophyta; class Magnoliopsida; order Poales; family Poaceae; genus Guadua; species Guadua angustifolia. Next base: position 841 of record JAYEVE010000496.1, read on the forward strand.
GATTTCTCATCGCTCTTTTTGACGACAAGAGCGGACAGCTCAGTCTCTTATGTGTTATAGATCTAGTAGAGACAGCAAGTAGAAGGATGTGAAGCACACTTAAACTGTAAGAAAGAACCAAACGAAAATATAAAACCAGAAATAAATTTCAGAACATAGATAAATTTAGATCTTGTATTACTTACAGAGGGATGGTTACAAAGCAACACTACTAGGTAGTCAAAGCTCAACATAGCATAAAAAACCAAAGAACTCTTTTCTAAGACTTGGTTCTGACATTGGTTCCAACCAGTGTACTAGAGACATCCTCCACCCCTCCATTTATAGTACAGCTAAGTCAATCTCCATTCTTGGATGATTTCTTTTCTCCTATAAGGAACCTTATCTAGGATTATAATTAACTCACTCACTTATACATAGACTAACCCGAAACTCAACAACATAATGAGTTTTATTCATACCCTTTAAGACTAACTTAACCTCTACTCCACCCGCGAATTTTTAATCCAACGATTATCCTTCACTTGAGTAAGGCTTAAGTTAGCATCTCCACTTTTTATGTGGCCCTCAATAACTAGCCGTCAAACCTCTCACGCATTCGGATCCTCTGAACCTTCCTTGCTTATAAATGGACCTAAGTCATTTGACGCACATCACATGTTCCTGTCTGTTTGTCAAGAAATGAGAGGTCTAGACCATTTCCTTAGTAGTGAGGATTACTTCCCAAGAGGTTATTAGAGATTAAGACCATTCCCACGGTAGTCTAGATCACTCTATCAAAGATTACGACCACTTCCTAAGTGGTCCTTAGAGATCAAAACACTCCCATAATGATCTAGACCACTCTTCAGAAGTCACAACCACTTCTCAAGTGATCCTTAGAGGTTATAATCACTCCATGAGAGGTCACGACCATTCTCTCAGTGGTTAGAACCAACCAAATTGCTCAAAACCAAAGCAAGCATATTTTCAAGATCAAATACAATCAATTACTCATTTCAAACATAAATAGACCATCACGTAGTCTTTTTCTAGCAATCATCCGTTGAAAACCAGCCGTTAGTTTGGGTTAAATTACGCTGCTAACTTCGAGTCACATCTGCTTATCGTTCTTCATTTCATGGGACATCTTGATCGAGGAGGTTTAGATCATTATGACTCGAATTGATCGGCGATTTGCACTGTGCGCAACGTAATGAATTCATCGCGCCGTCCATGTTTGGATCACCGCAGAGAGACAGGCCTTGTTTTCCGGCAGTGAATGCAGGCCGACAGACAGCTGATGCCAGCAGCTATGTCGTGGTCAATCTACATTGCCAGTTTCACCTGTGGCTAGGGTTTCAAATTTCATCGAAAACAGTTTGAATTTTATGAATTTTGCTTGTATTGTACCGATTCAGAAAAGCATGCAGTTCAGTTTACTACTCAAGTTCAAATTTAAATTTGAAAAAATTAGAAAATTTGAAAAAAAAACTTATCGAAAAATTCCCTAAAACTTAGTATTAAAAGCTTTATGATCTCTAGTGTAATTTTTTTTGAAAAACGAAGTTTGAGAAAAGTTCCCAAAAGAAAATTTGTTTACATTTTTTTTCAATTTTTCAACCTGTCGCCAATTTTGAGAAAACCGCTCGAAATTTGTTGCTTTTCAAACTTTTCGTTTGAATTTCACTATGTTGTTTAACCAAATTTCAAATTCATTTAACTTTTGAAAACATCCAGTTTTTTAATAAATTTTGGTACTACTGTCTCATCGAAAACTGAGGTTGAAAGATATTGTTAACCCTACCCGTGGCACTGTTCCGCGGTAACAAATTCAACCGGTAAGACAAACAATGCCTGTCTTTTTCTTGTGGCAAAGTATCTGGCAGCTCACTCTACAATCACAGTTGTAGCCATGTCTTGTACTACTCACTACCAAATATCCGATCTTATGTGATGGTTAAAGACAGCTAGGGTCAAAAGAGAAAAACTTATCGTCAGACAATAATAACCGACAAGAACAGTGACAGAGTCAGATCTTAGACTACCCAAACTATGGTCCAAAGTTCGAGATCAAAACTTAGCTTAAATGAGTCGAAAACAGCTGGTCCACCTGAACCATAGCTCGAGAAGAGTTTGTCTAGCCGAACGATCGGGGCCAGCTCTGCCCCTGCAAGTCACAGGCATTGGCATAGACACATGGATATACATATTCTATTTGCCTGACAGTCGATTACAGATCCGCCAGAAAAAATTGCCGACTGTCATGAAAGACATGGGTTTGGTATTGACTGGAATTTCTCAAATGCGTCGCGGACAAAGTAGGGTCCTATTGTGCATACGTCCACACCGCACCGATTTATGCAAATCGACCGTACGTGCCGGTCTGCATGGCGGAGATCCTCGCCGGTCGGCGTATCGGTGCATCACGTCGGCGGCGGAGGTTGTCCTCATGTGACGTGCTGCCTTGCCTTCGGGCGTAGGCCGCGTCGAAATGCTGGAGCAAAAGCGGTTCGTTCGCAGAGCCTTGCCGTGGGCGTCCGTCCAAAACGGGGACGTGATCCTGATCCGTCGCGGCGATTGACGAGTGACGACTGATGCAGTGCAATCTACTGCTCCAACGGCGAAGGCGATGAACGCAACAATTTAATTAAGGCGGCGATATATCTCATTTGACACATGCATCGATCGATCCCTTCGTCGCTGGATTCATTCCATGGGTGGCGGCAACGCAAGGTATCGAAGTCTTCTTTTTTAGCCACAACACGGTCCTTTCTTAGTTAGAAAATACACGGTATATAGGACGTGTCACCTATTATATTCTCGTAATACAGTAAGTTTTCCTACAACCACCCTGCCCTTATATGTTCATCTATTAAGCGTCTTAATTAGTCACTTAAATAATCATTTTAATTATTTAATTAAGTCGCTAATTGACTTTACCAAGCAAGCATAACTCGGCTCCTTGATACCTAGCAAGAATAGCTCGGCACTTACCTATCTGCTAGGATGGATTCTGCTGTCGTGGTATGAGAGCGTGGGCTATTTTTTTAGTTTTATTTGGAATGATAAGTTTCTTTTTAAAAAAAAGTATGTGAGGGTAAAAAAAACTAAAAATTCCAAGGCATCGAAGGGAGGGAGGGAGGCAGGAAGCATCTAGATCGCCTGCCGCTGCTACCCAACGAATCTCTGGCTCTCTGCTGAGCTGCGCTTTTCCCAAAAAAAAAAAAGCAAAAGAGAAAAGTCGACTCTATATCTACCATCCATCCAATTTTGATCTTTGACAGTTTGACGTGCTGTGGATAAGTCCTTTGCTACTACTCTCTACTGAATGGCCTCATTTCTTGTTCTTTACTTACTCTCACGTAAATACTAAAATTTGGTCGTTTGATGATCGAGTTGGTAATCCCGACTAGTATATATAAATCCTAATGGATAGGTTAAGGACATAGTGCTTTTTCCAACTGCCCTGCTTGCTTTGTCCTGGAACGTTGGCCTTCGACTATACCGGTTGGGTTGATCTGGATCAACCAGCGCGGTGATCCAAGATAGGCATTGTTTAGGACACAGAAGTTGACTTGCCTATGGTTCGCAATATCATATTTCAAATTTTGCCAAAAATCGATGGAAAATCAGTAGAAACCGAACGGTCTTGAAGTCAATTTTTTTTTTAAATTAGCGGTCAAAAAACAGCAAAAAAATTGATCGATTTTACCGATTCTGACCGGTTTCTCATCGAAAATCGTTAAACTAAGCGACATCACTTTCCTCACCGATTTTTGATAGTTTTCATCGATTTTCGACTGGTTTTATTCGATTTTCGGCACACTCAAGGAAAATTGGTAAAAATTCATGAAAAATTGGAAAATTATAAAGAATGCATAAAATCTTAATAAATCCCAATTAATCTATAACACACCATAGAAAATTTAAACAATTTCTTAATTCGTTTAGTACTTATGGAAATCAAAACCAACAATTAATAAAAAGGAATAGAGACACTGCCATATTTTTATAAAAATATACCAGCTTGATCATACTATAAAATTTTAATGGTATCATAAAGAGTGACCAAGAATCATGTAGTAAAATTTACAGAAATATTAGACTTCATTTATTTCCCTTGTAAAAAAAAAATAGAAGAGCATATACAAAGGCAGTAGTACTGTCAGAATTTTTTAAAAAATACACTGGTATGATCATCATATAAAAAATTTCATAAATCATTATAATTACCTCAGTACCACATAAAATTTTATAAATATTAGACTTCATTTAGTTCCTCTAGAAAATCAAAAACAGAAGAGCATATACAAAAACAATAACACTGTTAGAATTTTAAAAAACTACACAGGTCTGATAATCATCTAAAATTTTACAGCATCATTAATATTGCCTCAGGACCTCACAAAAAATTACAATTTTTTTTCCAAATTTTCTGAATTTTTTGTATTTAAATTTAATTTAAACTAGTTTGCCGATCAATTTCAAATCTCGAGCAGACACGATACGGCCAAAAAAATCATGATTTTTAGCGATTTTTGGAACCCTTTACTACACTCTCCCACAACCTCCGGTAGTCAAATCAGGGGCCTGATGATTCTGTTGCATTAGGTTTAGACATTTCTCAAGCACGGGAATCTAATTATGAGATTGCTACCGTCAGAACAGTACCAGTGCCGACGTTTGGTGGTCTGATCTGATTCCTTTAGTTGTATCTACTGATTTCCATATTTCAATTTCCTGGCTCAAGCATCAATTATTAGTTTTTTTCTCTCCAAACACAGAGGTTTTTATCATTTAAAATTTTTTTTATTGATGACTTCTCGCCTAACTTATTTTTAAATCTGATCGTTTTTGCCACATCAATCATCCTGGAGTAACCAAAACCTACCACTCCATATTTGTGGCAATGTTGTTTTGCCACTCAACGATGATCAATGGCGTGACAAAAAGGATCATTTTTGGCTTAGAGCTACACTTAACCTGTGATGTAGCCGACTTGTTTGTCACACCATAGGTATTGACGTGGCTAAAAGAGTCAGATTTAAAAATAAAATTGTATGAAAGGTTATTAATAAAAATAAATTAAGAAAAGTTAAATAATAAAAATTGATCCCTAACACATGACAAAAGGAGAGGGCCGAAGAGTTTCTTGCTGTGCATTATTAATCTACCTGTTTTTATTACACCGAAGCAAGCATTCCATTAAAACAGCCAAGTCCAGCAATAAAGAAATAAAACTGAGGTAGTTGTAGGACATGTTTGTTTAGGGTTTTTGTTCTAGTTTAAAAAATCAAACGTTAAAGTCTAAACAAATGGGTAACTTTTAACTTGGTTTTTTCAAAAGTTATAAGGTTATGTATAACTAAAAGCCAAAAGGCATATGAGATGTGTTTTTTTATTTATCAAGGGTTAGTTTTAGACCAATGCTACTGAAGTTAAAGATAAAATTGTCTATCCCTATTACATATAAAAGTGGATTATTTTTAAGTTACCAAAGCTAAAAAAAAAAGATTTTCAGTGCATTAAACAAGCGGGACAGTAGTACGGGCACAGCCATGCATTGGCCACCAGCTGATCACTTTACTTCATTTCTCTATCAAAAAATGCAACCCTACTTGAACAATCATAAATGTAGTAGTACTGAAATGTGTCTAAATACGTGGAAATCGTACTCACTATCATGCCATTTCCTGAGTTGTTCGAAAAGTACAAGTTACAATCCCATGTCCATGGAAACTTCAAATTAGTAAAATTTTACAAAATCTAAACATTAAAAAAAAAAAACCCCCGAATAGTCGAGAGCAAACCCACTCATCTCGGCCACTCCTCCCCGGCTCTGCCCCATAAATAGCTGCGCACCCGCTCCATTCGGTCTCTTTCTACCCACCTCCTCCCGTCGACGCCACCTCCCCTCCACCTCGCTCTCCTCTCTACCTCCCCCCGAGCCATGTCATACAGGTACGCCTCGCGGCGCCCTGGAGGCGGCGGCGGCCTGCCCACGACGTCGCTCGCTGCCAAGGTGGCCTTAGCGTCCGTCGCGCTCGCCGCGGTCTTCTCCTTCGCGCGCCTCGCCGTGCCGCAGCTCGTGTCCGTGGCCGGCGCCTTCTTCCCGCGCGCGTGGGCCGCAGCGCGCGTCTTTCTCGTCCCGCCCTACCTCTTCGTCACCGTCCACCTCATCATCCTCGTCATCTGGAAGCTCTCCGACCAGAAGCACTTTCAGGCGCAGCAGCACAAGGACCCGTGGCCTCACCACCCGCCTCCGGCCGCCGAGGAGGCTGTCTCCGCCGTCAAGCCCAAGGAGGAGTTGGTCGCCGCCGCTGACTACGGCGAGCCGCTGGAGTTCTCCCCGGACTCAGGCGGCGGCGAGTCCTGCGTCACGACGGAGTCTGACGAAGACTCTTCCTCCGCCGCATCCTCCTACCTCGCCGAGGCAAGGCGGAGCCTGGCGCCGTCGCAGGAACACGCGGTTCTTGAGCGGGAGCTCTCGCCGCCGCCCCGAGCCGTGGCAGCCACGGCCGTAGAATGCAACGTGGACGACGACGACGACGACTTGGACGCCACGTGGAAGGCCATCATGGAGAAGACACGTCCTGCGGCCGCGGCTGCAACTGCTGCCCCTCCTACGCAGCCTTCGCCGCCGCCGCCGAGAGCGCGAGACCCGTCGGTTGGCACGGACGAGATGGACAAGCGGTTCGACGACTTCATCAAGAAGAGCCGCCACTCCTTCCGGCGGCAATAAGCTCCCTCCGATTCAATCCAATCCAAACTAAGCTCATCTCGCATCACAACCGTATCATACAGATCATAAATACACCTTCGGTTCCTCTTGGTGTGCCGAAGACATGGATCGCCGGAGCGGAGGCGGGTTAATGGAATCATCATCTTTAGGTAACTAAATCTCATTGCGGGGGCTCTGCTTGCAGTTTTTTAACCGAGATTAATTATTTGCAGTGCGATTTTGTGCTGCCGTGGTAAAAGTAAAACAGAGAGATCAGTAACATAATTAATTCCTCCTTGCTTGCTTACTTGAACTGCTCGTTACTGCTTAGCCAGGACGAGTTGTTTGAGCTTCTCCGGAGCTGAGCCAGGTTGCCGCTTAAGCTGTTCGCGTTGTTACTTTCCGTAAGAAAGCAACAAAATTGGTTGGTCAGCCTCTGCGCTCGCAGTCCGGTCCACTTCTTCCCTTTCGGTGCCATTAGGATCTAGCAGATGCATGCTGACTTCTAAAGTTGGATATTTCTACGTGTGGTGCCTTCTTTTTCTTCTATCCAAAAGAAATAGAGTCCAAATATATTGTTGATAAATTCTGTTTATGAATTTCTGAATGCTCAGTGCATATAGGATAACAGCAACTTAAAAAAAAAACTGCCATGAGTTATAAACATTTTACATTCTTACAGGTGTTGATGGCTGGATGTAGACTAACCCTTAGCTGATAACTCCGTTGATAGCTTTAGAATCAGTATGATTTTCATTTCAATGGAGCGTAAAAGATCCCCCTTTTCTTACTAGAACAAGATGTGTATAGTGAAATGTATCATTGAGAAGTGGGCAAGAACCAGAAATTGACGATTTTGTTTCCATCCCCTTTTGGAATTTGCAGGTTATGAAGGTTCTGGATGGATGGTGGTGCTATGCCAGTACTAGCTAGAGTCTGAGATAACCTTAATGTGCCGAAATGATGGTTTGAGTTGGTACTTCGTTGTTAGGTTCTCCTTTTTAGTTGTTCCCCTTGGTGGCTTGGCATTTGTTCTTAGCTTTCCCTCTCTTTTCCTACAGTTCTTTTACTGGTTATAACAGTGCTAATTGTCCCAAGCCTCTAGGTGTTAATACTGGTGGGTAGTGGGTGTGCTTGTGATTATAAACTGTTGGTGCCACAGGGATGTGCGTTGTCTGAATGGCCAGTGACCACGCCACAATCTTGTTCCATGTTTCTTTTGCTGTTGTCATGGTATGGTAATTTAGATGCATCCTGTTCTATGCTGCTAGTGCTATGTATTTACTCGCTGTTTGAAGTGAATAATCAGCAATTCATTTGGACAACAAACCATAGATGCATAGAGTCGTAAACTACTAATGAGGAAAAAGATCGCACATAAACGGTTCACTGTCATAATGGTCAGGAAAGGATTGATTTTGCCCTGCTGTTCCTCTCCCTCTCACACAGTAATCCTTTTCTGCCCTCCCATATGTAACGACAAAGAAATCCTTAGTGGTGAAAATCATTGAACTTCAGAGAACCAGAGACCATGTCTTGAAATGTAAAGGCTGCAACTCTGATATGACACCAATGGAACATCTCTGTTGGTTCTGACATGATGCCCAGAGATCATTTTCAGCTTCTACAGATATTCTGTTGCTATCTAGTACGCAGTACTAGTATATGCGTACTTAGCTCTGAAAACTCAGCAGTATTGCTTTCAGCATGACATAACCAGAATCGATTCCTGATGAGTAGAAGCCATACTAGTTTAGTACTTAAACTCATCTTCAAGGTTATGATGATAACTTGACAAGGCAATAATAGGAATATATGTCGATTTGAATATGATGCTTCTAATCAGGTGATGCCCTCCTGTGTTAGTATTGTTGTTTAACCACTCCTGTCCATCAGTCCATGTTCTTTTTGTTGAGATGAGGCTGAGTGGACTGTGTGTCTCTAGTGGCTACTGAAAGTGGCATCTGAACCGCATCATCGGCATGGCTCCTCGCATCGCACTGCGAGAAGGCCCATGTACTGAAGCATCCCTGTTACAAGCACGACTGCATGACTGTGATTTGATGAAGCAGAACATTACATTGCTTTGCGTGAAAGGCAGCAGCAACAAGTTCCAAACATTGCGCATTTGTCATTGTAACCCACAGTCAACTCACCAATCAGATCTGAATTCCTTCCCCTGCATTTTCCCTAGCCTGCACAATCTCGTGGGCTGCATTTATCCCAACATGGGAAGGACCGAACAGTGAACACATGCACTTGAATTTGTAGAGGCTACTCCCTGAATTCCTACTACCCTAGACAAGATGACACAGATCCTAATGGTTATGCAACTACACACATCCTCTCCGGTAATAACTTCTGTGGATGTGCCTTGGAGGAAGTAGTTTTTGTTTGTGGGTTGTTCATTGCTTGACGCTAACAGGGACATGCCCTAGGCTTCAATTATGACCACTAAACTACACTAGAACAGGGCTTAGCACTTAACTAACCCTTCAACAACATTAGAGCACTGTTATGGTGACAGCATAACCACCTCCATCTTTTCACAAATCACAAATATCTGCATGAATAGCTCAGAGTGGTCCTCGTGCTACTCATCACAACAAGTGTATGCATGTATATATGCTCACCACCTTGTTTTGTTGTGCAATGCAATGTAGATTGTAGATAGATATGTAATGTAACCTGCATACAGTAGTTGCTGTGTATCCTATCCATTTGAAACTTGAAAACGATGCCGGGAGCAAACTGCAGCGAACAAGGCAGGGCGCAGGATGAGTACGTCCGCAAAGGCCTCGGTGTGATGCATCAGGCAGGGCCATTGGGGGATTGCCACTGATGCGAGGTTGCTGAGAGGCATCAGCTAAAGCGTCGTCGTCGTCCCCACCACCGCCGGCCAAGCTAGGCCTGTCGCCGTCTCGGGGAATAATTACGGTGGTCCGTAGCCGTCAAGGGTTCGGTGTCTTCGGCAGAGCTCCTCGTGAGCCCGTATCATCCAGCAATCAAAGACAATCCGAAAGAAGTTTGATAGAGACAGAACTGTCAAAATGACCCAACATGACATCCTAAAATAAGTTGGAAAATTGGAACTCGGTTAAGTTGGTGTCTTACAGGTTGGACTACTACACTCGCCTTATAGGATCTGTTTGGGAGAGCCGTAGCTTTTTTGAAAACTATTTTTTTGATTTCTGAGCTGAAAAACAGTTGTGACTTTTTATAAAAGATTATTTAATAAATAGCTAATTTCCCTCAGCAATAAGCTGTAAAAGCGGATCTAGCCAAGTTTTCAGCTTTTGGGTTTTGTTAGCTGTTTAGAGAGATTTACTAGCTTTTCAGAAGCTAAAGCTAACTTTAAACCCCGCCAAACAGAGCCATATACTCCCTCCGTTCGTGTTTACTTCCACTTTTGACCATTTTATTTGTTTGTGAATACTTGCCACGCTACATTTTACAGTGCACACTTTCCAATCTACCCTTATTATTATTTTAAAAAGCGAATCGGCGGGAGAAGCGCCCATTATATTGATAACATTATATTGATAAAGCAAGGAAAGTCCGAGGCGTGGAGAATCACATCTAGAACACCTCACTAGAGGCAACTCTATCTAGCACCACTCTAAACAGAAGCGCATCCTCTGCCGTTACGGCAGAGGGCAGCACTGCCCCTGCATGCACAGCACACAATGCAGCTCTGGGAAGGACAACACCCCCATTTTCTAATATGCTAAAGCTTTGAACTGATTTTCAAGCTAGATGCAGAGAACCACCGTTGCACAAAGCTTTGAGAGAGAAGAATGTAAGCAATAGTAAGATGAAACACAGATTCACCGCGGCTGAAGAACCACGGTAAGCACCATACATTAGCATGACAACCAGCAATCAACTTTAGAATGAAGTGGCCCTTCGGCTTGGCAATGACACCCAAGTTCAATTCCTTTTCGATGCGAATTTAGGTGCCTGTATTCTTCGTAATTTTTTTTTAAAAAAAACTTAGTTACTTCTAGATATTCCCACTTTGCCGTTATTAATTAACCCACCCCTTCTCATCCACGATGGGCCCGTATTCATTAGTTTTCAAGGGCATTTTAGTCACTTTGAATAAAAAGTTAATTACCTTGTCATTTGTGTCATGGTCAAAAGTGATAGGTTAACGGAACGGAGGGTATGATTCGATTTTATTTTATTTTTGGTTGATTTTGTAGGTAGACAAAAGACATAGTCAAGATTGGAGGATGAGTGTAAATGCGTTTGGTAGGCATGGTCATTTGAGCCGACTTTGTGTAATAGCCAACATGATTGCTTGCTTGTCATGATGATTAAATGAAGAAACGGAATGTACAAGAATTTACATTGAGTTAGTCCCAATTAGGATATTTTAAAAATTTAAACAATAGAGGATCAACTTTTTATGATACCTCTTGATACTAAATGTACATTTTGGTATCTTCCAAAGATGTAAAATGTCTCTTAAATGGATTAGATGGTTGCATTTGGATGATCACTCATCAGATATTTACAGGACTGAAGCTCTGTGTGTTTTACTACTTTCAAAATTTTAGTTCTATGCAACTGCACCATGTAGCTCATGGTGAAATAGGGTGTTTAGGTCGACACAACAACCCTATCTCACTAAAACCTTGAGCCTTCCTGTTGAACCGAAAAGATCTGGCACACTACAGCCAAGTCCAATCGCAATATTAGCTGTCTGGAACTCTTGATTATCTGGAATAGTGAGTCGATCTCGATGCCTAATGATTGCCTTCTCCCAACTATGTTCTTGCCTGCTCGTTTTACAAAGGCAATTCTGCTGAAAATCTTCCCATCTTTCTTCAGAAAACTTCAGCAACTACAGGGATGAAAATTTAGACTTCCAACCACTGTAAAATGACAAAATCTGCAGCCGCACTACAGGCAAACCCATCGGCCACTTCGCTACGAAAATTAGAATTATCCAATGAAGTACAACACAACAGGTCACGTAATTTTTGTTGCCTACGGAACGATCCAAGTATACACAAATTTTTACCTTTAATTAAAGAAGCTATTGGTGGTGGTTCATCTAGAGGTAATATGAATTTTTTTTAGAGTGTTGGTACCTAATGCTATACCATTGGAAGTGGTATAGCAAAGTTTCGTATAGTTTCAAGAGAACGTTTAAAAAGTTTCGTGTTTCATTGAGTTTCGTGTGTTTCTAGAAAATTCCAAGTCAAAGTTTCAACGATATTCAGATTTTGGAACTCAAGTTTCACAAAGTTTGAACCGACAAGTTTTAGCAAGTTTCAGCAAATTTCAATAGGTTTTAATAATTTCAGACAAGTTTTAGGATTCAAGACAAGTTTTTGTGTTTGAAGTCTCAACAAATTTCAGGGTTCAAGACAAGTTCCAAAGTTTCAGGCTTCAAGACCCAAGTTTCAATAAGTTTTTGGATTCAAGACAAGTTCCAAAGCTTCAAGCTTCTAGATCCAAGTTTTTGTATTTGAAGTCTCAACAAGTCTCAGCATTCAAGATAAATTCCAAAATTCTAGACTTCAAGTCCCAAGTTTCAACATGTTTTAGGATTCAAGACAAGTTCCCAAAAGCTTCAAGCTTCCAGACCAAAGTTTTTGTGTTTGAAATCTCAACGAGTTATGGGATTCAAGACAAGTTCTAAAATTCTAAGCCTCAAGACCCATGTTTCAACAAGTTTTAGGATTCAAGACAAGTTCCAAAGCTTCAAGTTTCCACACCCAAGTTCACCAAGTTTCATGTGTGCTATTTGAAAGTTCCAACAAGTTTCAGGAGTCTAGTTTTAGATGAATTCGGAATTCAAGTTTGCGATTCAATGTTCCCAAAGTTTAGTTGAGTTGTATGCTTAAAGTTTCATAGTCCAAGACTCAAGTTTTAAAAAAAAATTAGGTTTGATATTTCGAAATTTTCAACAAGTTTAAGGCTTCAACATTCTTTGCAATTCAATTTTTAGGTTCGATGTTTTGAAAGTTTCAACTAGTTTCATTATTCTTTTAAAATTTTAGCCTTCCAGATTCTAGTTTCAACACATGAGAGCATCTATAAATTTCATGATTCAGGATTCAAAGTTCTAAAATTTTAGTCTTAGTGGTAGTGGTGCCGAAAGCCATGGGCTGAGGAGGGTGGTGGGTCGTGGTGGTTGAGGGGGGTGACAAGAACCGACTAGTAATTGGCAGTGGTGGAATTAAAATTTTTTCGTTAGGGTGCACACTTCACATGTATAACCCTGTAGTCTTTTACAATTATTTCATAACATCGTAAATCCAACACATATATTTGAAATTTGCTAAAAGCATAATTTAAATAGTTCTAAGATCTTAAAAATCCCAAACTACCAAAATCTAAACCAATTCAATAAACAAATTTAGCATATTAAAAAGATGATTTTATATGACTTTCAAAATTTTGGGGGTGCCAGGGCATACCTGACACCCCCTGGTACCGCCCCTGGTAATTGGGAGGCAACGAGCGGTGATAGCCATCAGAGATAGGGAAGGAGGGTGACAACAGCGACGGGAGGTGGAGATGCAGGTGGCAAAGAGAGGAGGTAGTGCTAGGATTGTGTTGGCTTGGGTGGGTGGAACTTGTGTATGGTAGAGAGGGATATATCTGGACAATTGGATGGATATCTAATAGCAAGAAAATCTGGATGATTTGCACTAGAAAATCATGTGAATGATGGATAGTCACTCCCTTTAATCGGATCTTTGTTGAGTGGGCTCAACCCATTATAACCCATTGAAAGTGCATCTAGGCACTTATGTTATTTTGGTGATTAATGACAAACGCATATAATGACAATCTATATAATTGTGTAAATGCTTAACTTAGTGATTAACAAATGACAAACCTCTAATATGATTATATTACTATGAGACTAACATGTTTATTCTTTGAGTTGAATATTAGTCTCATCTATTTAAAGGAAATCAAGTAGGATGGTTAAGCAAAGATAAGGTATGCAATTGTGGTATCTCTTGATATTTGTTATTGCATTCCTTTTGTGCAAATGCATAGTGAACTCCAAGTGGCATGTTGATTATATATATGCACATTGGTTCATATCATATTTATTTATGCATATATACTCACTTGAGTTCATTATGTGCTTTGCTTTTAGTATGCATGTATTAACTAGAGTTAAACTTCACATTGCTATAGATTAAATTGGTGCATGCACGTTTTAGTTGCGTATCTTCTCATGCACTTCTCTTAGTGAAGTTTAATCTAGATTTGGATCACATATTCACTCTTATTCCAAATATTATTTGCACATATGCAATTCGTGTATATTCTATCATGTGTGTCGTTTAAGTAAAGACCGTGATCCTTTGCCATGATTTAATCGTTTCGTCATATTGGCAATTATCTCTCTAGTGCATATAGATCAATTACATATTCATCATGATGCACTTAGTAGAGAATATTTATAATGTCAAGTGTTTCCATTCATGTTGTGCTTCGTTATATGAAACACTTGTAGCAATCAATTTCTCACAAATATCAACTTATTCATATCTATTGAGCTTTTGGGACTAATGTCTTTCATGAGTGGTTTGGAAAGAATTAGGTCCCATGTGTGTATGATGACCAAGGTATCGTGGAGAATGATCGTTAAGCCGAGGTCAACAAGGCGGCGGTGTCACCAAGAGTTGAGGACTAAGTCAAGATCGACTTGGCGTGGAGATCGTCGAGAGAGGATGATCAAGTCAAGGTTGATAGGACGAGAGTCTCATGAGGTGAATCGAGTCAAGTTGGACAAGGCGAAGACGTCATCAATCATTTGGTAAAAGACATCATACACATTGCATCCACGGAGAAGACGGCATGCGGATTGAATGTAAGACTTAGATTTCTCGTTTGAATTTGAGTCTAAGGATTGCCGTACTATTAAGAGGGATGCGAACGTTGAATGACTTTTAGATGTGTCAAGTGCTCAAGTGATGATCCTTGTGAAAATTAGAGAGAAAGTAAGAATTGTAGGTCTCTCTTGGATTCTTTGTGAAATATGGATTTATCCTTTTAGATTTAGATAGTGAGACCTTGTTAGTTGTGTAGCCCTTGTTCTTAGCTTTCAATAGAGTCCAAAATCACTGAAATCGGAGTCCGGAGTCAAAAGTTATGCTCGTTTTGGTCGAGCTGCTCCGTGCACATCGGATAGTCCGATGTTGACATCGGATAGTCCGATGAGGACTTAGAAAATTTCTGAAACAGCTTTGAAAAAGGGTTCTCTCTGGAAATATCGGATAGTCCGATGTTTGACATCGGATAGTCCGATGTTCACTTGGAAATCTGGAGTTTTACACACATCGGATAGTCCGATGTTCCATATCGGAAAGTCCGATCTGTGATTTTTATTCAAGAGAATTTGAATTTCGTGTGGAGTCGATTTGGAATTTTACACACATCGGATAGTCCGATGTTCAATATCAGATAGTCCGATGTGGGTCGACGGGGCATAACGGCTAGTTTTTGGAGCCTCTATTTAAACCCCCATCCGTCCCCATTTGTGGAAATTTGCAACCACAATGATTTGAGGTGCCATACCCTTGTTCTTGAGCCCCAAAACACCACTTTACCCTTAGATCTAAGTGATCCCTTTGTGAGAAGGGTAGGGAAGAGTTTGAGGAGTGAGGTGTTAGGTTGAGTGTGTGTTGAGGAAGTGTTGATCTTTGAGCACTTGATTTCATCTTCAAGCTTGTTCTTCGTGAGCATTTGTTACTCTTGGAGGTTGAGGACTCCTAGACGGCTAGGAGGTCGCCTAAGAGCCACCGGAGCTTTGTGTGTGGTTGGTAGTAGGAAGTTTGTGAAGGCGGATTCCGCCTCGCAAGGAAGGAATCAAAGAAGTGAAGACCATGAGTGCATTTGTGCAACACCGGGAGGAAGAGGGTTGAAAGAGACCCCGGCTCAAGCGTCAAAGGAGTTGAAACCGGCGAGTGCATTTGTGCAACACCGGGAGTAAGAGGGTTGAAAGAGACCCCGACTCGAGTGTGACCGAGCCGCCTCAACGGAGACGTAGGATCCCCTCAAGGATTCGAACTTCGGGTGAAAAATCATCGTCTCCAAGTTTGCCTCTTACTCTTGCTTTAATATTTGATTTTGAATCTTGAAATTGCCCGATCTACTTTTCTAGTGAGTTTTCGGTCTTTTCTTGTTGCTTTAATTAAATTTGCCTTGAAGTAATTGTTATAGCTAGCCTTCTACTCATTTGTTGCTTACCCTAGTCTAGCTCTAACTTATGATAAACCTGTTTGTCATCGCTCTGATCGGATAATCCGATTGTGCATATCGGATAGTCCGATACATATCGGATTGTCCGATATCCAAAGTTGGATAGTCCGATTCTTTTCCGCTGCGAATTAAGATTTAATTTTATAAACGCCTATTCACCCCCCTCTAGGCGACATCCCTGTCCTTTCACCCATTTACACTATGTATATAGTGTAAGTCTAATGAAATGAAAATAACATTGTTGCAAACCAATCCAAAAGATGGCATCGCAGTGGCTCGTGGAGGTGGTGGCGTGGGGCGATGCGAGGGAGGCCAGTGCATTGCTATTGCTCACTGTCGGAGGTGATAGTGGACTCCCGGTACTAAAGGGTCGCCAAGGGCAGATCGCGCTTCGCCTACCTCATCCTCATGTAGGTGCAGCACCAAGTCGCAAGGGGTGAGCTACTTACATCCGGACGGGCGGATGGGAACTATGCTGGGGTGGTCAAGGCGTGATGGGTGGCGGAGACGTTGCTGCGGGAGGGTGTCATCCTCGCTGACACACTCCGGCCGACGCCAGGGCTCACGAGGGATTCTGCACCAATCAATCTCCCCTTGCAAAGGATAGCCTCGACACTGAGAAGGCATCTGGCAAGTTCATGAACTTCTCCTTTAATGTAAGGGTCTCCCTGGGACCTTTACAGAACATGAAAACCAATTGGGGCACCTGAAATCACCTCGCTCTATCTTCCTCAAGCATTTTGTACACCTCGCAAGCACGATCAGCCTGGCCGGTCTAAATACATGTCTTCATCAGTGCTCCAACTGTGACATGGTTAGGAAGAATTGGCTTACATCCTTAAGATTCTGAGGGTTCTGCTGTCATTTCTAATAAAACATCAAAAGCTCTAGCAATAGCTCTAGATTCACCACATGCACTGATCAAAGCATTGAAGACAACTCGATCTGGCTTCACCTTCTTTGAACTCATGATCTCATAAGCACCAAATGCTTTTGCCAATTGTCCAGCTTTAGCATAGCCATCAATTAGTGCTCTATATGTGTTAACATTTGGCTCTATTCCAGCACTGACCATCTCATGAAAGGCCTCAAACATGGCATCAACTTTTCCACACTTCGCAAAAATTGATATCAGTGTGGTGTAAAGTTTACAATTAGGTTTAAGCCTAGCCTCCTTTAGGAGCATCATAACTTGAAGGGCCCCTAAAGTTCTATACATCTAGATCTCCATCAAGTTCAAACCTTGGAAAGGGAGATTACTAGCAATAAGAACAAACAAGATAGCACCACAAGAGCATCACTCATGGAGCTTGGGCGTGGAGGTGGTGGTTCGTCTACATGACCGTGCGACCAGGGAGGTCGAGCTGAAGGGAGTGTTGGCAAGCAGTGGATAGATTTGTTGTGTTTCTTGCACACTATGAAAAGTAAAGACCATAATACTTGAATCATGGGGGATAATCTAGGTATTGAGCAAGTGCTTGAGAAATTGGCTCAACTCCGTATGGCAAAGGCAAACAACACAATTGTCCTTCACACTAAGCCAATTCAGAAATAGAATTGATGCCAAATGACATCAAGCTAGAGGGTGTTAATAATTTCTTAAGCTAGTCGAGGAGGATATTGCGGATCTTGAAGACAAAATAGCTAGAGAGCTAGTGGACAAGACAGGTGCAGAATGGAGGACTTGTAGCACCACTAACTCATTGGTGGTGGCATGGATGTTGTCCCCATCTATTGCTACAATTGTGAAGGCCATCTCAAGTGTAGCTGAGGTATGGAAAATTTTATCTAAGTTGTGCTGGAGGGAGGGGAATGTGTTGTTAATGGTTGAGACACAATAGAGGGTTAGGGGATGTTTGGTTGCCTGGTTCCACGCAGTCAGACTCACGGGAGCCAGGGAACCAGCGTTTGGTTGCTCATTGTATCGCGTGAGCCTACACCCACGCATGCAAGATAGTTGTTTGGTTGCCTGCGTGTGGTGCGGAGCCAGACCAGCACGATACACAAAGCACTCGCAGCCAGGCTCGTGGAAAACGAGCTCCATGACCGTTTCCCCAGAGCCAGGCTGGGGCAGTGGAGGCTCCAGCGGCCAGGCTCGTGCGAGACGGCAACCAAACAGCCCCTTAGTGATCTGAGAAAGGAGGAGCACTCTGTGATGGTGTATGTTGCTAAGTTACAGCGATTGTGGGTGGATCTAGACTGCTATGTTGATCCTATTGAGTTATCTCATGTAGATTGTATATCCACTGTAAAGAAGTGTATTGAACGCAAACAGGTGATAGAATCCTTGAAGGGGTTGAATTCCAGTTTCGATGGGAGAAGAGCTACTATGTTCCATTAGCCCACTCTTCCTTCTCTGGCGAAAGCTATTGCTGCTATTACACAAGAAGAGCCTAGATTGAAGGTGATGGTGAGCACTACATCACTAGTTATCCATCTTGTATTGTGGTGATAGAAACTAGACACTGCTTCAATTGTGGAGAGAAGGGTCATTTGAGTCGTAACTGTCCTCAACCTCTCAAGGAACATGTCTACATCGAGAATAAATCGATAGGAAGTAGAAACAAACAGGGAAAGAGCAGCTGCGAAGAAAAGTGTGCAACAGCTAAGGATGAGTTACCTAAACTTGTGGAGATCTCAGCCACAGAATTAGAGGAGCTTACGCAGCTAAAGAGGGATGTTGAAAACTTTAGGAGCAAAGAAGAGAGGACTACAACTGTGTCCAGTGCATCCGCTAACCTAGCTTACTCAACTCCAGGCAAATAGATCATATATTCTGGTGCATAACACATGTTACAGGTATGTTGGATGAATTTAATCATATACTCCATTCCCACCTACATACATGGATACTATCCAAACGACTTATGGTACATCTCAACCCATTAAAGATGTTGGGGTTGTCCAGTGTAGTTTAACCATCAAACTATCACCGTTTTACATGTTCCCTCCTTTTCAGTCAATTTGCTCTCAATAAGTTCATTATTTGATCATTTGGACTGCCTGGTTGTATTTGATTGAGAAACTTGCCTTGTTCAGGAGAGAGGGGGTAGAAGGAGGCTTGGGGCCGGAATAAGAAGTAATGGGTTGTGGTACTTGGATCCGAAGGAGGTGGATGCTGGGCAATGTCCTGTTTTGATAGCAACAAGTGAAGAGGAGGCTAGAGTGATGCTCATACACTGTTGATTAGGCCATATATTATCTTTTGATGCTATGAGCAAAGTATTTCCTGATGTAATGAATAAGGTGGACAAAGGGAAACTAGTATGTGATGCATGTGAGTTCGGGAAACACATAAAGTCCTCATATGTGAGCAAGGGACTTCGAAGTGTGTCTTCTTTTATGTTTGTTCATTTTGATGTATGGACATCTCCTGTTAATTCTGTCAGTGGTATGAAATATTCTGTCATCTTTATTGACTGCATATTCGTATGACTTGGATATACCTCATGAGACACAAACACAGAGGTGCTGAAGTATTTCCAAGATTTTTTTGCCTATATCCAAAACTAGTTCAGTACTCATGTCTAGATTATAAGAATAAATAATGGAACAAAGTATGTAAATAAGGAATTTGATGCCTTTATATCAGTTGAAGGAATGTTATACTAAACATCCTCTCTGGGTACCCCACCTCAAAATGGAGTGGATGAAAAAATTGTCATCTTCTAGAAGTAGCACAGTCACTCATGTACACCATGAACTTCCCTAAATTTCTTGGAGTGAGGCAATAATGACCGCGGCATATCTAATTAATTGTATGCCGTCAATGGTACTTGGAATGAAGACTCCATGTGAGATGTTGAAGTGAGAAAATGAGTTCATTGTCCCTCCGAAGGTATTTGGGTGTACATGTTTCGGTAGAGTTCACAGACCCTCTGTGGGGAAGTTGGATCCTCGTGTTGTTAGGTGTATCTTCTTAGGATACTCCACTAGACATAAGGAATATAAGTGTTGTAGTCCTTCTGAACAACGCATATTTGTAAGTATGGATATGACTTTCAGGGAGTCTGAGCCTTTCTATGGGGAGAGGACCGATCTGAGTTCTCTGTTTGATCTTGACTCGATTAGCATGAGTGATGCTAGTCGAAAGGGGGAGAATGAAGCTTCGAGGATATAAGGAAGGTGAGCAACCAATGATTATTGTTGGCTCAATTCCATGTAGCATCAGCGAAGCTTCGTGGACAGAGAAAGGTGAGCAACCGAGGATTGTTGTTGGCTCAATCCCACGTCTTATGGATGAAACTCAATGGAGAAGGGTTAATGAGGAAAAAATTTGAGGGTCTACACAAGATAACAATAGTAGCCAGAGCAACGGCAGTGGAGAAGGGTCAATGAGAAAAAATCTGTGGGTGTACACAAGACAACAACGACAACTAGAGCAGTAGCAGGTTTCAGTGGTGGATGAGGTGCAGTTGCATGGGGAGCAACAACAGCATGTTTTAGTAGCTGTGGAAGCTGATGGATCTAATGATGAGCCATATGCCATAGATGGTTCGATGAATTTATCTATTGCCTTGTGGAAAGAACCACGAGCTGGTGTAGGGTCGAGGATGCGCCTAGAGGGGGGGTGAATAGGCGTTTTTCAAAATTAATCGCTCACTAAAACTATTCGCTCTAATACACCCCTAAATCAAAACCTAATCAAAGATATATGCGAAGCGATAAATAGGTTTTGATAATTAAAGCCTAAATCAACTAGGCTCACTAGTGCACTAACTAAATTAAGTCTCTACACTAGAATTGCTAAATTGATCAACTAAATAATACTAGCAATTCTAATTCAAGCAATTGATAAATATTCAATAATGTAAAGTGCTTGAATATAAATGAGACAAGAGACAACCGATATTTTTCCGTGGTGTTAGGAGACTTGCGGTCTCCCTAGTCCACGTTGAGGCAAGCCCGACCACTCGGACGGCTCCCGCTCGAGCACCGCCTCTTTCCACTAGTCGTGGTTTTCACGCTCGCGTAGGCTCAACCCGAACCTTCACAAACTTCAGGGGCTTCTCACAACCTTGAGAGCTCCAGCGCCGACGACCTCACGCCGTCTAGGAGTCGGCAACCTCCAAGAGTAATAAGCCGCTCCTCCGCTTGAACTTCACCGAGCACAACACATGCGCTCGGCGATCACCAAGTGCAACACATGCACAAGGACCTCACTCAAGTGCAACACATGCACAAGAGCTCACTCAATCCACTCCTAATTGCAACACATGCAATTAGTGCTCACACTCAAGCTCAAGAAGCAAAGGAGGAAGAGCAACACATGCACAACCCTCCAACACACGACCAATAACATCAACAACAAGCCCCAACCCCCCAAGGGGTATTTATAACCTCCACCAAAGAAACTAGCCGTTTGGGGCAAACGGCAGGCGGCAACAAATCCGGTCCGGTGGGACCTCGGCCGATCCGGCCGGACCACACGAGCCAGCGGTCGGAAAAATGACGATTCTTGGCCGAACAGCTCTTGCCGGTCGACCGGACTTCCACCGGTCGCACCGCTTCGGTCGATCCGGCCGAGCCCGGCCGGTCACACCGCACAATGAGACAAGACAAACCCGAAAACAAGCTTCTCTGGAAAATCGCACCCTGCTGCGATCGGTCGGACACACACATCCGGTCACACCGCGAACCCGTCTTGTCGCGCATGCGCATGCATGCCCGGTCACACGGTGCCAACCCGATCGCCACGCCCGAGAAAACACAAGCGCCGACGGGTCCGACCGCTGAACACCGGTCCAACCGGTGGACCACCGTCAACCGCCGCCCAGTATGGCCAGTAATGACCCTAGGGCGGTCCGGCCGCCGCTGGCGGTCCGCCAAGCCCTCCTCGATTACACCGCCGGGCACCGCCTATCTGGAGAATTTTGGATATAATTCTAAAATGATTCTCCAAAAACGAAAACCATTCCTTGAGCCAATAAATGATCAACACATGATCAAACACCGTGCAAAACACATTTGCACCAATTTAGCTCACGCTCAAGAATTTAACCAAATTGCGTAAAACGCATTCGTAATAAACACCGAACTTACGCGTTCAACCCTCTAGCCATGTAAGGATCAACACATGACCCGACACTTTGCAAAACACATTTGCAAATGCCAACATATGCTCTAGAATCAAGCGCATAACTCCAACGCTTATTTGCAAAACACATTTGCACAACCGCAATCAACTCCAAATGGCGAAAACACATTTAGCCAACAACTCAAGATCTATTTGCAAAAGCGTATTAAGCAAATCAAACTCGAGTTTATGAGATTAATCCCCTAGCCATGTGAAGGTCAACACAAGACCGGTCAACTTGCCAACACTCGTTGCAAGCCCCACTCACATGCTCTCGGGATCGGACTCATAAACCTCGGTTTATTCGCAACGAACTTGCAAATAACACGATAAACATCATTTCATGCTTGAGCACTACTCTTTGCAACACATGCAAAAGTCTAGCTCCAAGCAACATCAAATCAAGATGCATGAACTCTTTAATTGCAACACATGCAATTCTCTAGTTCAATGCAACACCAAATCGAACTAACACCAAAACCAAATCTCAAGTATGAGCTCTTTACTGCAACACATGCAAGCCTCTAGCTCCAAACACACAAACACTAAATCATGCTTGAGCTCTCTCCTTTTGCAACACATGCAAAACTTAGCTCCAAGCAAACTCACGGTTTTATAAAGATTGTTTTGCGAACCAAAACATGAAGCGTCAACTAATGCAACACATGCAAAAGTGAACTTCACATAAAAGCCAACGCACTAGCTTATCCTATTTGCAACACATGCAAATCAAAGCATAATGCGAAAACCAAATACAACCAAGCATAAGTTTAACCCATTCGCAACACATGCCAAATGGTTAACCCTCATGCAAAAACCAAATCCAAATGGTTTGAGCTCGAGTGAGCGCGAATGAGATCACCAACACATGATGAAACTCAAGCGAAAGAGGCAACCCCTCTTAATAGTGCGGCGATAAATAACTAGACACAAAGACTAGAAAGTCCTTAGCCTATCTACTTATACCTTCGCCACGCGCATAAGCAATCCCTTTGGGGTCTTTAAGATCATCACTTGATACTCCCCGGGATCATCACTCTTCTTTTCTTGGGATACATCCTTGGCGTCCATCAACTCTTGATGCCATCCAAGTCCCGTTCTCATCCATCTTTGGACCTAACTCAATCACAACTCATAAAATTGTTAGTCCAAGATGCATGGTTGTCTCAATCATCTCTTGCACTCCATTAACACATAATGGATGCCTTTAGATCAATTGAGCACAACCCTAAATCACTTGAAATGATTTATGTATGTCTTAAGTACAATAATGCAACTCATGCCTTATTATACTTAAGAACTATTCATTGTCCTTTCTTAATCACGAAACACCATCAACACATGATGAAGTGTTCTCTAATGATTAACACGACAAATGAACTCAATTTAAATCATCATTTAAATTGATTCTTCAAGTTAGAGTGTGAACTCCCCCTAAATATGTGCATCCATGTAATATATGGATTGGGAAACATGATACACATTTTGTGGTTAATATAACGGGATATTCATACTTTAACTTGACTCCAAAGTATGCAACTAATATTAAGATGAATATGCAAACATACCTTGGGTTTTCCATTTTTCAATGCGATGAGACTAAACAAGGATATTCTAAATAAACAAGTTAGTCTCGATACAAGATTTGTCATTAATAATAATATCGCATTAGGAGATAATCTTAATACGAGATTTGTCATTAACAATAGATTAGATTTGTCATTAACAATAGATTAGATTTGTCATTAACACCAAAACCATAATTAATGAAGGTTGAACTTACAATCTCCCCCTTTTTGGTGATTAATGACAAATCCAAGCTTAATGAGCACATTTGGATTAAAAATCAACATGTTGAGAGAAATTAAGCTAATTGAACACATATGCATATTAATTCTCCCCCTTAATCATATTAAGCTTACTTTTTAAACCAAATGACATTAAGCTTCCTAATTCTCCCCCTTTTGGCATTAAACACCAAAAAAAATGGAAAAACAATAAGATTTACTTGAAAAACATTTGCCCTTTTATTCATATTATTCTCCCCTTTTTGGCAAACATTTTTAAATATTCTCTCCCCCTTTTGATTATTCAATTATTCTCCCCTTTTGGCATTTAACAATCTCTTTTAGGGGTCATATCTAATGAAGGTCATTCAAGAATTTGAAAGGATACTAATGACCTTGGCAATGGAATTTGAAAAACTTAAGCCAAATGAAAAAGATAGGCAATGAAATCCCAAATGAAAAGGATATACAAGGAATAAAACAAGTTTTCATTTGAAATATGGCCTGATACTAAAAGAAGAAAAACTCGAGAATAGACCATATTCGGGATTTTGGATACCACTTTAAAAGAAATAAGCACTTTGCAAATATGGATACCACTTGTAAATACAAATAAGCATAAAAAGCAATGAAGGGTATCATACGGTTTATTTGAAAGCGCATTCAAATAATTCACTCCTCATTTTATTAGGCTTTGCAAATTTCAATATGATTCTTTTAAAGAATCCAACACTTTGCCTAATAGGGACAAACGAGGAACCCAAAGGAATAGATACCACTTGAGACAATAGATACCACTTGTAAAATTAATCTCAAGGGTTTGCTTGAAGATCCAAAGGAAATGAGCCTTTTCAAATTTTGATTTAAGAACAAAGCTCAACGATAGATTTTCCTCTTTTAAGTATTTCAACACATAAAGATTCTCACACGAGAGAAGTCTTAGGCGGTTGAACTTACAATTTGAATTTGAGAGGAAATTCTTAATCAAGAATGTGGGTATCGGAAAGATACTACAAAGAGGCAATGAAATACCACTTATAGGAAATAATTGAATTCAATGATACCACTTAAAAGGAATCCATATAATCAAGGATATCTTATAAGAAATGAGCAATAAAGTCCAAGATACCAATTGGAGAAAAGAATCTCAATTATATCACTTGTAAGCATATGGATGAATAAATCCTCAATTGATACCACTTAGGATCAACTCACGAAGAATTGATACCACTTGAAATAATTTATCGATAAGATCGATGGGTATCGAGCAATATAATCGAGCATCATATACTTACGGTATCAAAAGTTCAAGAAGGATCAATAAAATCTCAAAGATTTAGTATCGAGCACAATAAAGACATGATCTCACTTGGAAGCATTAAAGTGCCCCAAAACTTGCAATGAATAAACTCCCCAAGATATTCAACAAGTGAATTATGGAGTTATTTGCATTTGAATTGCACAAGTTTTGTCTTTTCAAAAGATCAAGTGAAAAACACTCTTTAAAATAATTAAAGTGCTCATAACTGATACTACTTGAAAACTTGACCAAACAAATTTTAGAATTTTTCAAATTTTGCACAAATAAACTTTGGGATCATAAGAAGCTATTGCAAAAAGAATTTTTGAAAAAGGAAGTTCCAATCAAAAGATATCCCAAAGCAAACCTCAGAAAAATCTGAAATTTCAGAACAAACTGCGCCATGGCCGGTCTGACCGCCCCATGTCCGGTCCAACCGGCCCTAAGGGCGGTGCAACCGCAGGGGGGGCGGTTGGACCGGCCCTGACAGCCGAGACAATTCAAATTTTTGCAAATTTTGACAAAAACGATTCAAATGAAGTCCAAAAAATATGAAATTTTGCAGAGATGAACTTTGGACTAATTAAAATGTTTTGCAAAAAGAATTTTCTCAAAATCAATTTTATTTCGAAAGATATGGCAATTTGCGCTTTGAGGCATAAAAGGAAATTGATTTTCACAAAAAGCCTCAAATTGCACTTCTGTTTGGATTTCATGCAATTTTGATTTTCATGGCTTAGATTAGTGTATCAAGAGTGTTTATAGCCAAGATTTATGGTGAAATCCAACTCGAATGCCATGATTTGAGCATATTTGCTTAAATAGGCGTTTTTGGATCAAATCAAATCGTTTTTGAGCCAAATTAGATTTCAACATAGGATTTTCATTTTGAAAGCTTGTAAAACATTTGAAATACATATTAGAATACTTTTACAAAGCCTTTCATAAATTTGGGCCTTTTAAATATGATTTTTGACTTTTGACCTAATTAGTCCAAATTGAAGAAGCAAAAGTCAAATTCAATTAACACAAGAATTCAAATGAAAGCAAGGGTAAGAAATTGAGATTTGAATTATGTGTATGAGTCTAAAATACCATTTTGAATCACAATTCTACACAAGAATGGATCCAAATGGAGAGACTCACTAAGTGCAATAATATGACCATTATGAGTCAAGTATAATTTTTAAATGAATTTCAAAATCAAATATCTTTTGACAAGTTGGTCTTTTGAAAATCTTTTGAACACGAAAGTTGTTAAGAATGACCAACTCTAGGATTTTGTTTTGGAAATACTTTCAAAATCCTTTTACTTTTAATTCTATGAAAATTATAAGTTTAAATCCAAAACAAGATACTAGTAACTAGCTTTTGAAGTTAAAACTCATTTTCCTTTTAAAATAGATTTTGTGAAGCCAAAACCTTTGAGAAGCAATTCAAAAGCATTTGTATATATTTTTCAACTAGTTTTTCACAAGATTAGTAATAGTATACAAAGTTTTAAATTTTGGCTAAATGGTTGATTTGAAAATATATATATATGCACTTATATTAATATGGGCTGCGTAGGGATGTGGTACACATGAATATGAATTAACACTCCCCTAAATGTGCCACTATTAGACTTGCTCAAGATTTGCAATAAGAGAATAGGTAAGAGGCGAGAGCAAGTGGCCATAACAAGTAATCTAAATTGATTTTTAACATGAATATTACAATATAACCTACACAAGGCTATAAGACATAAATAATAATCAATTTAAATACTTGTTACCGAGATGGCATTGGCTCATGATGGACTTTGATAATCTTCTTACTTGACACCACTTGTAGACGAATGTAATCCTTCTCCTCTTGATGTGCAAGCGTCCAATCCATCTCTTTATTGCCTAAACATCTTTTAGGCGGATTTTGGTACCCAATCCTTGTTGGGTCCGACAATGTTAGTCACAAGAGTTTTAGGAACCCAAATGGTCCTAATTTTAGCATTATTGAAATGACTAACATGACTAGGAATAGTTTTGCGAGAATTATTCCTCCTAAACAAAATATTTGGATTTAAGTGAGAGGACTTAGGAGGGCATTGATATTTTGCAAAACTATTTCTAGTTTGATCTCTTCTAAGCGTATGATAATTGAAATTGTGAAAGCGGCTTAGAGGATCTAGCAATTCTAGCATATGTTTTGCTATTATTATTTTTCCTAAGCATATGATCATCATGATTTTTCTTAGTCTTAGGAAATTTAGCATTTTTAGCAAACATATTACTAGAATTACTCTTCCTATGCAAATGAATATCATTTTTAGCCGGCATAGGGGATTTTACAAGCTTGGCAAACACATTGCCATTCTTGTCCTTCCTAAGCAAATAATTTTCATTAATGAGAATAGGCTTAGGAGTTATACCTTTGGGACAATCCTTACAAAGTGTCCCTTTTCGGCAATTGAAGCACGTTCGCCGTTTGGTCCTCTCTTGACCTTCTTGTTGTGCTCAATGCGGTTTGCCTCATAGTCGGTGTTGTGGCCTTGTTATCCACTTGATTAGGGCACACGGAGGCGAGGTGGCCCTTCTTGTTGCACGTGAAGCACTTGATGGTCTTCGAGTGACGCGCGTTGTGCCTTGTCTTGCTATTCTCCCTCTTGGAGTTGTGGCCGAGTCCTCGCTTGTCTTGAGGCGCCCTTGGTTTGCTCAAGATTTAAATCGAGGAGGGCTTTTCCCTTAATGCACCTCTTCAAGTCATCTTCCAATTTGATGACTTGGGCCTTGAGCTCATTGTTTTCTTCTACAAGATTAGTATCTAAACACATAGAAGAACTCGAAACAATTTCATTAGAGCAACAAGGCAAATCATCGCTAGAAGTGGATATGCAATTATTTGATGAATTATTTGTAATTGGAATGGAGTGAGGCAATTCATCAATTAAATCACATTGTATAGCAATATCCACACTAGCTTTACTAAATTCCTTGAAAAGGAGTTTTTCATGATTTTCTTTTAGAACATCATAATCATTTTGAAGTGAATCATGTTCTAATTTCAAAACTTTGTATTTCTTTTTCTCCTTTCCAAGAAATTCATTTAGCTCCTCTAATAAATTCATAAGTTCATCATAAGAGGGCTCATCTTCGTCGTCACTCACCTCATTCTTACCTTTAGCCATGAAGCAGCGAATTTTTGATTTAAGTGAATATTAAATAAATCGCTTGAGGCGGAGGTTGAGGTTGATGGAGATGCGGTTCATCACTTGATGTTGACGTTGGAGTGTCATCAACCGACAATTCTTCCTCATTGCAATTCTCACTTGATGTGGATGATTCAAATTCATCTTGAAGCTTTATCCACATTTCATGAGCGCTCTTGAGATTGCAAATGAGATTGAATATCTCTCGCTCTGGCGCTAAATAAAGCATTAGTAGCTTGGCGTCGAGATGTAGACATTTCTCCTCTCCTTTAGTTGGAGCAATTTCGTTTATTGGAGAAGAAATGCCGACATCTCGATCCACCATATTTGTGGGCTCATGGATTTAAAATGATTAATCATAAATATTTTCCATGAAGCATAATTAGAACCATTAAGCATTTGTGGATCGTGTGAGTGCACTAAACCGCTAGGCGCCATCCTTTTACTCTCTAGGCGGTTAAGCCTAAAATGAGAGTGACCGTGGCTCGATACCACTTGTAGGGTCGAGGATGCGCCTAGAGGGGGGGTGAATAGGCGTTTTTCAAAATTAATCGCTCACTAAAACTATTCGCTCTAATACACCCCTAAATCAAAACCTAATCAAAGATATATGCGGAAGCGATAAATAGGTTTTGATAATTAAAGCCTAAATCAACTAGGCTCACTAGTGCACTAACTAAATTAAGTCTCTACACTAGAATTGCTAAATTGATCAACTAAATAATACTAGCAATTCTAATTCAAGCAATTGATAAATATTCAATAATGTAAAGTGCTTGAATATAAATGAGACAAGAGACAACCGATATTTTTCCGTGGTGTTAGGAGACTTGCCGGTCTCCCTAGTCCACGTTGAGGCAAGCCCGACCACTCGGACCGGCTCCGCTCGAGCACCGCCTCTTTCCACTAGTCGTGGTTTTCACGCTCGCGTAGGCTCAACCCGAACCTTCACAAACTTCGCGGGGCTTCTCACAACCTTGAGAGCTCCAAGCGCCGCACGCCTCGCCGTCTAGGAGTCGGCAACCTCCAAGAGTAATAAGCCGCTCCTCGCTTGAACTTCAAGAGCACAACACATGCGCTCGGCGATCACCAAGTGCAACACATGCACAAGGACCTCACTCAAGTGCAACACATGCACAAGAGCTCACTCAATCCACTCCTAATTGCAACACATGCAATTAGTGCTCACACTCAAGCTCAAGAAGCAAAGGAGGAAGAGCAACACATGCACAACCCTCCAACACACGACCAATAACATCAACAACAAGCCCCAACCCCCAAGGGGTATTTATAACCTCCACCAAAGAAACTAGCCGTTTGGGGCTGAAAGCAGGCGTAAAACAACAAATCCGGTCCGATGGGACCTCGGCCGATCCGACCGGACCCTGAGGCCAACGGTCGGAAAAATGACCGTTCTTGTGGCCGAACATCTTGCCGGTCCGACCGGACTTCCACCGGTCGCACCGCTCGATCGGTCCGCCGACCGAGCCTGGCCGGTCACACCGCACAACATGAGAGCAGACAAAACCGAAAACAAGCTTCTCTGGAAAATCGCACCGTGACTGATCGGTCGGACCACACACATCCGGTCACACCGCAACCCGTCTTGATCGCCGCCGCATGCATGCCGGTCACACGGTGCCAACCGATCGCCACGCGCCGAGAAAACACAAGCCGACGGAAGTCCGACCGCTGAACACGGTCCAACCGGTGGACCACCGGTCAACCGCCGCTCGGCGCCGGCGGCGCTTGCCCTAGGGCGGTCCGCCGCCACTGGCCGGTCCGGTCCGAAGCCCACCTCGACCACACCGCCGGTGGCACGCGCCTTTGGAGAATTTTAGGATATAATTCTAAAATGATTCTCCAAAAACGAAAACCATTCCTTGAGCCAATAAATGATCAACACATGATCAAACACACGTGCAAAACACATTTGCACCAATTTAGCTCACGCTCAAGAATTTAACCAAATTCGGCGTAAAACGCATTCCGTAATAAACACGAACTTACGCGTTCAACCCTCTAGCCATGTAAGGATCAACACATGACCCGACACTTTGCAAAACACATTTGCAAATGCCAACACATGCTCTAGAATCGAACGCATAACTCCAACGCTTATTTGCAAAACACATTTGCACAACCGCAATCAACTCCAAATGGCGAAAACACATTTCGCCAACAACTCAAGATCTATTTGCAAAAGCGTATTAAGCAAATCAAACTCGAGTTTATGAGATTAATCCCCTAGCCATGTGAAGGTCAACACAAGACCGGTCAACTTGCCAACACTCGTTGCAAGCCCCACTCACATGCTCTCGGGATCTGGGACTCATAAACCTCGGTTTATTCGCACAACGAACTTGCAAATAACACGATAAACATCATTTCATGCTTGAGCACTACTCTTTGCAACACATGCAAAAGTCTAGCTCCAAGCAACATCAAATCAAGATGCATGAACTCTTTAATTGCAACACATGCAATTCTCTAGTTCAATGCAACACCAAATCGAACTAACACCAAAACCAAATCTCAAGTATGAGCTCTTTACTGCAACACATGCAAGCCTCTAGCTCCAAACACACAAACACTAAATCATGCTTGAGCTCTCTCCTTTTGCAACACATGCAAAACTTAGCTCCAAGCAAACTCACGGTTTTATAAAGATTGTTTTGCGAACCAAAACATGAAGCGTCAACTAATGCAACACATGCAAAAGTGAACTTCACGCAAAAAGCCAACGCACTAGCTTATCCTATTTGCAACACATGCAAATCAAAGCATAATCTGAAAACCAAATACAACCAAGCATAAGTTTAACCCATTAGCAACACATGCCAAATGGTTAACCCTCATGCAAAAACCAAATCCAAATGGTTTGAGCTCGAGTGAGCGCGAATGAGATCACCAACACATGATGAAACTCAAGCGAAAGAGGCAACCCCTCTTAATAATGCGGCGATAAATAACTAGACACAAAGACTAGAAAGTCCTTAGCCTATCTACTTATACCTTCGCCGCCACGCATAAGCAATCCCTTTGGGGTCTTTAAGATCATCACTTGATACTCCCCGGGATCATCACTCTTCTTTTCTTGGGATACATCCTTGGCGTCCATCAACTCTTGATGCCATCCAAGTCCGTTCTCATCCATCTTTGGACCTAACTCAATCACAACTCATAAAATTGTTAGTCCAAGATGCATGGTTGTCTCAATCATCTCTTGCACTCCATTAACACATAATGGATGCCTTTAGATCAATTGAGCACAACCCTAAAT
>JAYEVE010002018.1:0-13773 GCA_036346375.1 Guadua angustifolia
ACTTTTCACCCACTCATCTGAAGAACCGAAGGACCCAGCTCCAGCTGCAGTGGTGCTTGAATTTTGATTTCAGCATCTCGCAGAACTGCTCCAACCTGAGTAACATGTCTCCATTGAACATTGGCCTCCAGTCCTTTAACGAGATGAGCATTCTTCTCCAGATTGATTTTACACTTATCCAACACTGTGAACGAAAAATTATATCATTTCTATTATTCCACAAACACCAAAGAGCAGCCGCACAAATAGTATTTAGAGAAGCATTTTTCTTATTATTTAACCAAAAGCGAGCCACCGATTCGTAATTGTAGCCAATATTCACATCAAAAAACTCACTAATCAACAACCAGATACTTTTAGCCACAATACAATCAAAGAAAACATGAACAACACTCTCAGGCTCCTCACACAGACAGCAATTGATACCTTTATCCATACCCCTTTTCAATAAGTTGTCTCTAGTCATTAATTTGTTATGAGAGATTAGCCAAAGAAAAAAAATGAATTTTAGGGGGAACAATCAAACTCCAGACTGCAGGGATATAAACCGGTAACACCCTTCTAAAGTTCAAAATAACATACAACGATTTGACAAATAAACTCCATTATTATTATACTGCCAAACTAAAGCATCATCATCATTAGAAAGCCTTAAAGAATTAACCACTTCAACTAACTCAAACCATCTGATCATCAAAGCATCGGAAAATGTCCTTCTAAATGTGCATTTAACATTAGAGCCATCCCAAATATCAGCAATTGTATATCCTTTTTCATTAACTAGCATGTAAAGATCCTAGAATTGAAAAGCCAAACAAGAATTCCCAAACCAGATATCTTCCCAAAACCTAATTTTAGTGCCATTCCCAACACACCACCTATAGCCAAATTTGGTAGCTTGCAAAGCCCAAATGACACCTTTCCAAAATGATGAAGCATGAGTATTATCAGAAGCAAAGATGTTAGGTCTTCCAGCAATGTATTTAAACTTTATAAACTCTTTCCACACTTTATTGTCATTTGCGTATAATCTCTTAATCCAGGAGGCTAGGAGGCGCAAATTTAAATCTCTAATGTTAGGCACTCCAAGACCACCAAATTTCTTATCCATACACACAAGCTGCCAATTGGCCAGATGAATCTTATTGTGACCTTCAAAATCATTCCAAAGACAATTAGCCATGTGGGAATTGATAAGGTTTAGCGCCCATTTAGGAAATTTAAAAAAAGATAGCAAGTAAAGAGGGATACTAGTTAAACAGGATTTAATAAGAACAAGCCGACCGCTATATGACAACAGCTTCCCTCTCCACCCAGCGATTCTTTTCATGATTTTCTCGATGAGAGGTTGAAAATCCTCCCTCCTAATTCTGTCATAATGGAGAGGGATACCAAGATATTTAATCGGAAAAGTACCAATCTTACAACAGAACATTTCTGCGAACCTTTTAACCTCACTATCCCCATAACCAATAGCAATCAATTCACTTTTATGAAAATTAATTCTCATTCCAGACATTTGCTCAAAACAGATAAGAAGCCACTTGAGGTGTAAAGCACAAACATAATTATTCTTCAAAAAAAAGAATGGTATCATCAGCATATTGTAAACTAAGGATACCATTAGGACAAAAATCTTCGCACAACCCTTTAACTAAACCATTATTAGCAGCTTTATGCAAAATCCTAGCAAAAACATCGGCAATTAAATTGAAAAAAATAGGAGAAAGAGGATCTCCCTGCCGCAAACCTTTACCAGTCGGGAAAAATTTACTCTCGACATTGTTGATTTTCACACCCACCGATCCTTTATCCAAAATAGCATAGATCCAAGTCTGCCACTTACCCCCAAACCCTCTTTTAGCCATAACATCTAACAAAAAAACTCCAATTAATCATATCATAAGCTTTTTCATAGTCAAGTTTGAGAACAAAACCTTTCTCTTTATCCCGATGAATTTTATGAATTACCTCGTGAGCAGTGACAACACTCTCCAAAATATACCTATTTTTTATGAAGGCAGTTTGATTATACAAAATGATTCTATCGCAAATAGGACCAATCCTATTAGTTAGAACCTTTGTGATGATTTTGTAACTGCAATTCAATAAACTAATAGGTCTGAATTGTTTAATGTTTCGAGCATTATTCTCCTTAGGAATCAAAGAAATCATAGCAAAATTGAGCCTAAACAAATCTAACTCACACTTCTCCAAGCTTCTAAATAACGCCATAAGGTCATCCTTGATCATATTCCAAAACTTTTGATAAAACATAAAAGGAAGGCCATCAGGACCAGGAGCCCCGTCGAGTAAGAATCAAAAACTGCTTTTCGACCTCTTTTTCAGTAAAAGGAGCTTCCAAAATCCGGTTCTCCTCAACAGAGATCTTTTCCTCATCCCCAAAGAATCTGTCTCCAATGTTAATGTTAGGTTTAGATTCGAAACCAAACAATGTTTTATAATAATCGCAAGCTATATATATCCAACATTTCGTTTGTATTATAGACCGGCCCGTCCGGACCTCTGTGCGCATGTCTACGGTTTGGTCCTCGCGCATGTCGTTGTTACGCAAGGTGGTCTACGGTTTGGGTGATGCTGACGTTTTAGATGTACGATGCGATCTACGGCTTGGCTGGTGCTCGTGCGTTGCTCTAGTACGTAGCTCGCTGCGTTTCGTTTCTCCACGCCCTGTTGCGTTATTTGATTCGTTTCGGGTTTATTTTGGTGTGCGATCGATATCTGGTTACACCAATCCCTTGACGGATCCATTTCCCATTGGTGTAGATCAGGCCTCATATATGGTTTCGTTTCAGGCTTTGAGCTATATATTCTAGGGTTTGTTTGAGATGTGCACACGTGTTTTCCTCTGTTACCTAGAGTTGCTCCTACGCTTGGTGCTGCCGTGTGGTACTGCAAGGGGGAGGAACCAGAATCAAGGGTTCTCTAGATGAGTTCTGCTTGCTTCCTTGGGGACCTGTTCAGAAAGTCACATGTACACTTGATTATAGTTAGGTTATGATTCCATTGATCTTCTGTAACTTTGCGGTGCTAATATAATTGGAAAAATATCCTGTGCAATCACAGCTGGTGAAACTCAGATTGCAACCCAACTAGAAAAAGTTTCAAAAATTCTGAAAAAAATCATGGATGTACATCTCAGCTTACCCCATCTACTATAAATTTCATGATCAAATTCGTCCTGTGCTAGAGTAATAAAAAGACAAACTTGATCATAAGCATCTTATTGTAGATCAAGTTTGTCTAATTACATCCATGATTTTCAAAATTTGAAACTTTTCTAGTTAGTCAACGTGGTTTCCCAACTCTGTTGCGGATATGTTCCCAATATAATTTGGTAATTAGCTGCTTGCTTATGATGCTTAATTAGTATGGCAACTTCTAGCTGAAGTCATGTTGTAAGCTTAATGCCAAAAATTATAATAACTGGTGTTGTTAGTCTCATAATATTAAGAAATAACGTGATTCAGGAGCGCTGGACCTTTTCTGATATTGGTGAGTACTTGATTGCATCCTCGACTAGGCGCGGGTGTAGCATCCAAATCTGTTTTTCTTCCCTCGAAACTCTGGTGCTTTGTTCTATCGGGGACACACACACAGATATAACGGAGAAATCGGGGACACTCACAGCCATCTCGCTCGCCAGCGACGAAGGTGAGAATTGTTTCTTGGTGCCCAGCGACATCATTTCTCATTTGTTTTGTTAGAGATAGGGAGAGAGGGAACTAGTACTGAATACACATGAAACCCATTATTAATATTTTGTACCAAAAATGGGGGGCTCGCACATACTGACCAAGATAATATTATTGCAATTGCCTCAGTGTCCTACAACAGTTATCCATATTTTGTAGTACTCAGAGACACGAAATATATATATATATATATATATAGGGAACATATCTAGTGCTAAAGGTGATTTCAGTACTAACATGCTAAAATCTAATCTGGACTCTTGGATCAAGTTTTGAAGGTTAAGATTTAACTAACCAGCTATGTGTGATGCTTTCACATATAGTGGTTGTAAATCTCAACCTTCACACATAGCTGGTTAGTTAAATCTCAACCTTCAAAACTTGATCCAAGGGTCCAGATTAGATTTTAGCATGTTAATACTGAATACACATAGGGAGAGAGGGAACTAGTACTGAATACACATGAAACCCATTATTAATATTATGTATGTATGTATGTATAGGAAAATGATTCCATACTCCTAGGTGTATGTACTCCACCTCTAATATACCGTTTAAATGATGTTGTTATACCTCTTTATCCATTTGAGTATACTTTAATATTGATTATAAGATACTCCAAAATAAGTTTCATGAAAAAATTCATTAAAATTCACCCTTTATAGCATAATTTGTTTACACATTCCTTATACATATGGAAAAGGGTATGTAGCAAAAAAATAAAGGATCGATGAAATTTTTTAATCATACTATATTGGAGTATCTTAGAATTATTATTAGAGTATACCCAAAGTGATAAAAGAGTATAAGCGTTCATTTAAGTGGTATATTAGAGGTGGGAGTATGTACTAAATACGGAAAAGGCTTCTATATATATATATATATATATATATGTATATATATATATGTATATGTATATATGTATGTATATATATAGCGAGAGATTTTGCCAATGACCAAGGGTGCCACGTTAACGTCTTGGTGAAAAAGTCCTTGAAAAACTTAAAATTATGTTTAGGTCCTTCAATCGGTTTTTAACAAAAAGGACCTAAAATGAAATTACATTTAGGTTCCTTTGCGGTTTACCTTCATATTCTCCCGACGGTTTTTATTGGAATGGACCCAAAAAGACAAAATTTCATTTAGGCCCACGGTTTTCTAAAAAAAAATAAAAACCACAGATTTGCCGACGGTTTATAGTGGTCCACAGATTCACTGACAAGTCTTAGCGACCATTTTTTTAAAAAAAAACAAGAAAACCGAAATTACACAAAATCCGCTATTTTCTTCAAAAAAAAACCATAGATTCGCCGATAGTTTATAGCAGTCCACAGATTCGCTGACGGGTCATAGTGACCCATGTTTTTTTAAAAAAATAAGAAAACCAAAATTATGCAAAAAAAATTACGTTTAGGTCCCTCCATGGTTTTCTCAAAAAAATATTCAGCAGTGGTTTTCTCCCAAAAAAATTCAGGAGGTTTGCAGATGGCTCCTAGCAATCCATAGATTCGTCAGCAACTCCTAGCAGCCCATTATTTAAAAAAAAACCAAGAAAACCAAAATTATGCACTTCTTTTTAAGAAATAACCGTCGGATCAAATTTCACAGGACGCATCGTCGCGTGACCGATTTCCCAAATTTCGCATTGCACAGTGCCGCGCACAGAAAATTTGCATGACGCAGCGTAGCGCGTGACCTTGGCTAGTTCTGCATTATACTATCAAAATTTCTTGTGTCACAAAACAGCGCTTACAGTTACATACAGGGATGACAGCCTAAGATAAATTAATGCTGTCATCAAGTGGTACGTACTCTTGTTAAGTGTACTTTATTTTTGGGAGGGTTAATCTATAAAAGTGTTACTTCAAGTTACTGGCTATTTATGCACGCTCCTGGGCGATGCAAGCAAGGAACAAGACCTTTCAGAAAAGAACGAACGGGCGATGCAAGCAAGAAACAATACCTTTCCGAAAAAAGGTAACTATTAACGATGCAAGCTAGAATACTTTTTTTTTGTAAAAAAAAAAGAAAGAGCAAACAAGAGGAACACATCATCACGGGCACGAGCGCACAGGAATATATATTACCACTAACACGCAACGAAAAGGAGCATCGATCAAATATATGCTATAGTGTATATGTAATTTCAAATATATGCATCAGTTTATAATGCCCATCTTTTGTACTAGACCCTCGCTAAATAAATAAAGGAATAATAATGTATGTTTCCTCACTATTTTCTGCTGTAATCTCTGGTTTGGGTTATTATTCGAAGGCGACACGTACAGGCAGCTGCTTGCAATAGCAGGCTTGCTGCAGTAAGCTGAGTAGCTGACATGCATAATTAAGGGCCATCGCCTCCTGGGAGAAGGCTTAGCTAGGGGAGAAAAAAAAAACTCCCGACCTGAGAGCGAGCGAGAGGGGAAGCAAGAGCACGTACTGTGCATGCATTAATTCATGGGTCTGTCAAGTGCTGTGCAATGGTGGCAGGAGTGGCAGCTGCGCATTCTCGTGCTCGGCAGCCTCTTCATCCAATTCTTCCTCTACTACTCTATATACCTGCGTTCGGTTCCTGCCCTACGCAGGTTGAGGGCGCTCGTGTGGATCGCGTACATCGGCGGAGACGCCCTGGCGGTATACGCCCTCGCCACCCTCTTCAACCGCCACAAGCAGGCAGCGGGCGAGGGGAGCAGCAGCGCCCTGGAGGTTGTATGGGCCCCCGTCCTCCTCATCCACCTCGGCGGCCGCCAAGCAATAAGTGCCTACAGCCTAGAAGACAACGACCTATGGAAGCGGCACGCCATAACCCTGGTGTCTCAGGTCACGGTCGCCTTGTACGTGTTCTGCAAGTGGTGGTCCGGCGAGAAGAGGCTGTTGCAGGCGGCGGTCTTGCTCTTCGTCGTTGGCATCCTCAGATTCAGCCTGAAGCCATGGGCCCTCAAGAACGCTAGCTTTGATTGAGAGCATGCTGGCCTCCGCAGCTGAGTCGACCCCGCGAAGAGAAGAAGGGTGCATTCCACCCTGCATTGCTACGTGCTGGATATGGTGCACTTCCTCTATCGTAGATCTTGCTGAAGACATATACAAAAGACGACTAAGAGGAGGAAGAGTAGGAGGAGGAAGAGAGGACTTGTCGCTTAACGAATATGTAGAAAAAGCAAGGAAGAAGGTCGCGGAGGACGAAGCAAGGAAGAAGGTCGCGGAGGACGAAGCAAGGAAGACGGTCGCAGAGGAAAAGGCGGTGGTGGAAACCAATCATCCAATGGAGGAGGTTTTGTCAGAAATAACAAATGAGTTGGGGCGAGTAGGTTACCTAAGTCAGATTTTTGTCGACCTGTCTCCTCCATACTCTCGTCGGCTTAGCGATCTACAAATGTTCCTGGAGTCCAACGACAAGGATGCATACAATTTGTTGCAGAAGTGCATGGGAAATGCATTTGGGCTGCTGTACAGCAGACAGAGAGCAGCATTGAGTTTTCTTAGCTGCTGCTTAGAGTTGTCGCTTCCGTTCTTGGCCTTGGCCTCTCTGGTGCTCTTCGCCAAGAGCCACAAGAACGGTTACGATGACAAGGACGTCAAGGTGACATACATCCTCTTCTGCTGCACCGCTGTGCTGGAGATCTGTCCCTGCTTGCCCGACTTTCCTCGCTATCTGTTTCCGGCGTGGCGAAGACCGTGGCACGACATGGTTTCCCAGCACAACATCATGTCCTTTTGTGTTCGCAAGAAGAAGCCCGCAGTTCTGATGAAGCTCGCCGACTTGGTCTGTCTCAGGGGGTATGTCAACAAGCATTGGTACATAGGGCAGGTATTTTCAGCCCCCGAGATTACGGCGCTGGTTCTCGGACATGTCAAGGATGGGTGGAAGATGTACATATTGGACGCTGCCAGTTACAGGAGATTCAACAATCTCAGGGGCCAGTGGACCCTGGGGAAGTGCAGCCTGGGAGGCCAGCTGGAGTGGAGCTTGAAGGATGTGCCGTTCGACGAGAGCGTCCTACTCTGGCACATCGCCACGGACCTCTGCTTCTACCACCCCAACACGTCCCCTCAAGGTTGCCAAGAAGACGCCGCGCAAAGCGGCAGGGAGATATCCAACTACATGGCCTACCTGCTCTTCATCAATTCTGAGATGCTGATGCTCGGCGCCAGGCCGAGTCTCTTCACCATCGCCAGCGACGATATCGGGGTCATGCTGAGGCACGACAATGGGCCGCAACCGCCAGACGAAAGAAGCGTGTCGCTGAGGATCCTTTGGGCGTCACAGTTTCCTTGGCTGTACGATGGACGTATAGCAAGTCTCGTTCCCGATGCGTGCAGGCTTGCTAAGGCGCTGATGGAGCTGCCAGGAGAGAAGACGAGGTGGGAGGTGATCCAGGGCGTGTGGGTGGAGATGCTCTGCTATTCCGCTCCCAGATGCAGGGGGTGGTACCTCCACGCCAAGAGCCTGGGTGAAGGCGGTGAGTACCTCTCCTACGTCTGGTTCCTTTGGTCATTCATGGGGATGGAGACCTTGGCCGACAAGATGCACAAGCCGGGGTCACCTGAAGAAGAAGAAGAAAAAGAAGAAAGCGTCGCTGCTGCCACTGCTGGTGGCGCATCTGCTTCCCGAGCCCAAGGCGGCGTCGACCAAACTGCTGAGAATGAGATTTTTACTAGCCCAGTCTGAGGGATGGCACTTCCGTTGCCGTATTTTATGCTTGCTTAATTTCTTTGGATTGATTTTCGGTGTGCTTTTAATCATTTGCTTCTGCTGCTGTTAGGCTGTTATGCGGATTTCCTTTTCTTTCTCTCTCTTTTGCGATTTGATGTGTGATTTTCGGTGTGCCGCTCTTGTTGTGCGGCTTAATAGTAAACTGCTCCAGTCCAGTGTCACGACAGCCATATGAGTACGTCATGGCATGTATGAGCTATTTGTGCCCCGTGCGCCGAATTGTTTGAATGATTATGGTCATCTCACTGAATATTTTAAGATAAGTCCACGGAAATTATTGGTCAAGTCAAGCAAAATATGACTAAGATCAGGTTTAAAAAACATGCATGATTAAACAAAATATGATCGCCCACAATAATCGCTCCAAGGGTTTGCACAAGAACCAAGCTGAGAGAACAAGATTTGCCGGCGGCGGTTGAACTATGATCTTTCATGCTATAGCTTCGAAACATGGGGGCATTCCGCGGGCAAGTTCAAAGCCGCTTAGCCGCTGTTCAGGTTAACAACTATTATCAAGCTTCTTTCGAAAGTAACATAGTTCAACGTAATATCACTTGAACAGTGTTTCAATGCCTTTCCTCCTAATACAAGTTACACAAATCCTGAAGCAACCGAAGAAGTAAGTAATCACTATTTACCCTTTATTCATACTTTAATATTTATACAATCGTAAAAAAGAAAAGCATAGAATTAATATTTTATGCTTTAATAGTTCATCCTCCTTGCTCTTGTGATGCGGACTGCTAGGTGACGTGTTATACTCCCCGTCAACACCTTCTTCTTTATCTTCTTCTTCATTTTTGATTGAAATCAAGTGTATCTGCTTTTGAAATTTACAAACATTTCTATGTTTGGAAACCCAGGGTTCCTGGCATTTGTAGCATTTTCCCCCGGACCACTTTTTACTTACCACTGAATTTTGTTTTTCACCCCCTTCTTTCTTATTCACCATCATCTCACTTCTGTGATTCGAGCTTCCAACAGAACTCAACTTGCTACTGTTCTCGGGTGTCCACTGGTTATATCTCTTATGATAAGTGATGTTTTCAAAATTCCTTACATGAGAATAGGCTTCAATCAGTGTATTTGAATGGAGGGATTTTAAAGGTACCTTGATATGACTCTTTAATCCAGAAATAAAGTAATCCAGAAAATATCCTTCAGAAAGACCAGGATTATATCTCTTAATTAGATTCATCATCATTTCAAATTTGTCAATATAATGTTCGACACTTCCTGACTGATTCAATCTGTTGTAAATGCTGCGGTATTAGCAATTTTATCAAGACAATCATTCCAAGCAAAATAAACAGCCATGAGATAACAATGTCACTTAAGCATACATACTGAACAAGGATATGATATAATATCAAAGCATTCAAGCTCAGGGACAAGTAATGCATAATAGTGACAAGAATGTAAGACATCTCAACTAGCATAGTGCTCAAGTTGTTATATTGTATTGTTCTCAGATGATGGGTTGCCTTAAAGACCGTCCTCATCACAAAGGACTAAGATCACTGACCTAATTGTGACAACTTCGCATTAGCAAAGACAGGACAATTTTCCAACACTTGACAGATACAAGTAATTAATCAATTGAGAACAAACTACTGATATATATATATGAACACGTCTGCTGATACTAGAGACTGAACAGAGATTAAACAATTCACTTCAGGAACAACAGATTGTTAGAGTAGCCTACAGACAGCACTCACAATGTTCAGAATTTGGAGTAGCAGGTTTATTCAGCATGACAGATTATGATCCACAAGGCATATGTATATATATCAGAATTGGCAAGTTAACAATTGAACTACACAAGTATTTATCAGTTGAAAATTGTTGTCACAATTGGTCTCACTAATTCCCAATCCTCATAGAACAATCAACCACCACTTGCAAGGTCCCCAAGTCTGGAAGACTAGCCCCTTTGCAAGCCTCAACAGTAAGAAAATCACAGAGAATGCGAAAACTTACAACGCACTAACAGAATGTCAGTGCAAACAGGCCAGGCACGTCGATGACGCTGTCCCAGAAAACAACACCGCCCCTGTAATGCCACAGCTTCCAGGCGATAGTCTTCGGAGATACAAAGCCAAGATTCTCACAGTGAGGCACTCCACCAGAGAATCCGAAATGCAACCGGCGCTGCACAAAACCACAGAACAACCCTTCGGCCAAAAGGGGTGGAGCAGCCGAACAATGCCTGAGAGATGCAAGAACCAGCACCAGCACAGGAGACGATCGAATCAAGAATCCACTGCACTCTTGCAAAACCGAGTAGAACACAAGTCCGGCAACCAGTTCCTCTAGCTTCTTTGTCCTCAAGAATTGCCGAGAAAGACAAAGGCTCAAGCAGGAAGGAGAAAAGCAGCAGAGGAATTAATCTTGAATCAAATGCTAATGAGGGGAATGATGTTCCTTCATTTCGCAACTTACCCAGGAAACCCAACCGGGATAAAATAGGAACCTCATGCACCTGAGGACTGAGTAACGGCCGCCGAGGAAGACTCGTCTCGTCGGCGCACAACGGGAGATCGTGCCGCGAGACTCGGTTGTCGCCGCCGTTCCAGCCGAGACCCAGTCCATGCGCAGAGCTGCCCCTGCCAAGCTAGGGTTCCAAGGCACAGGCTTAAGAGCCGCATGTACAGGTTGACTGGGCTGGGTCGATTCACCAGGGAAGCCAGCCCAGTTGGCCTGTACACTCCTTTTTTTTCCTTACGAAATTTTTGGGAAAAACCCCAAAACACCAACACAATCCCCTGAAATTATCAATCACCTCCACTCTAGTCTCTGCAGCAAATCTTCTATATATCATCTCACGAAATTGTAGCCAAGTAATGGGGCTGGTATCAATCATGTTGCTGTTCAGTCACTGATATGCTCTTCCTACTAAATAAATCTCAGCTATGGCGACTTTCTGCCAATCTGGAGTTCTTCCTAGCTCCAAATACCTTTCTGCTTTTCTAATCCAAGCTTCCAGATTTTCACCATCAAACTTAGGAAACTCCACTTTGGGTCTCTTACTAAACCCAGCATGGAAGTGATTTCTGTCCTCATTTGGGTGTAATAACCATTCAGAATTTCTGGATCCCAATCCCTCGCCGTGAACTTCTATTCTAATCTGAGGTGCAAATCCACTAAATCCTTCTTCAGATCTTCCACCTCTCCAACCAAGACCGCATCAATCTCACTATCCAGACTCTTTCCCACCTTCGGCATTTCTGAATACTTCTCCAGTGAGCTTAGGAATTTTACAAGGAAATAAGTTCCAAAACCCTTGCTTGGAGAAACAGCATAAACTCCAAGTACTTCCAGAATCAACACTGGGCTCTGATACCAAATGTCAAATCTAGAGGAATCCGACTTTGAATCCAAATCGGAAAGATCAAATCAAAGCAAAACACAAGAAGAATTGGCAAAATGGAAGGTAAATGGATGCAGAAAAAGGAACAAGAAGAGCAGGAACTCAAAATACTTGGTGATTCATCCGTAACAGAATTGTGTTACAAGCTTCAGGTTTTTGTAGCCAAGTTCAAAGTTACAGCACCAAAAGACAAAGAAGCAGTAACCCAAAAATACCCAATTCTTTTTTCTTTTTCCCTTCTTTTTTCCTTTCCTTTCTTTTTCTCCTCTTTTTCCCCCTCTTGTAAAACTCTCTAGGTGCAGCATCCTGCGCCTTGTACTCCTCTAATTCTTTTTATCCCCTCTAATATAAATTACAGCAATGCTGTTCTTCAAAAAAAAAAATACCCAATTACTCTATGCCGTAATTACTACAAGAATTTATAGCCATTAGATTAACAGTAAACTACATTAACTCCAGAGAACCCTTGGATCTTCATAATCGTCCTTGTCCCTCCGATCAAACTAACCAACAGATATCACTTGATCTGATCCCTCCGTTAACCGAACTTGTAAAATCCTCATGTGTTTCGGCTTCTTCTTCAGATATCTGACAGGGACGACACGAGGAGCTGAGAACCCTCGCTCCAGTACTCATGGGCGAATTGGCCCCCAACAAGGAGGGATGGAACGGAGAGATCGAAGGTATTTGGGGAGGCTAGGGTTAGGGCTTGCCCTCCGTGAGGGCCATGGGGAAGGAGGAGGAGAGCGAGTGTGCGCAGAGCGACGAATTCGATCGGGTTCGGGATGGGGGTGCTGTGCAGTGGGGAGGGTGTGAGCGCTGGAGGACCATGTGAGCAGCCGTCGGCGCACTAGACCCATGTGAGCCGCCCGTGGGTCCAAACAAGCAATAT
Organism: Guadua angustifolia; assembly: GCA_036346375.1. Taxonomy (NCBI): domain Eukaryota; kingdom Viridiplantae; phylum Streptophyta; class Magnoliopsida; order Poales; family Poaceae; genus Guadua; species Guadua angustifolia. Next base: position 12,696 of record JAYEVE010002018.1, read on the forward strand.
TGGGCCGGTCGATCCATAGTCTTTATTGGGCTTTATTGGTCTGCATGTAAATGATAGAGCGATCGAGACACATGCATACACACAAACACATGCATGAGTTAAGGAGGTTTTACCTTTTTTTTTTAACGCGCACGTCAACAAATTCGTACACGAGAGGGCTCGACGCACAACGGCACCTCGGCGGCTCCGGCAACCGAGGCACCGAGTTCGGTCCTCGAAGTTATCACAGTTGCTATAGCGGCACTGTACACGATCCGATGCAACTCATCGTTACTACAACGTAATTAAGCACAGACGTACGTACAGTCGCTGCAAGTTAACTCGATCGGCGTTCGAATTCGAAGTTTCGAACTGCGCCTCACCTCGTAAAGCGCAACTAATCCCAACTGCATCCATCCACTCCGCTCCGCTAGCCGCAGCACCTACACAAAACTCCAAATGCACAGCGGCGTGGGCACGTACGCCGGTACGCGGCTACTAGTAGGAGCTCTACATGCATTTTCCATAGCCTTTGCGGTGCTAATTGCGCAAGGAAATTCGTCACATCGACGGAGATCGATGTCCCAGAAGACGACGCCGGCGCCGGCGGTGGCCTCCACCGGTTGCTCCGGCCTCATGTCCTGCCTCTCTCTCCACCGCCGCGCGCAGCCGCAGCCGCAGCCGCGAGGCAACGACGAGGCGCCGCTGCGGCAGAGCACAAGCCGAGCGGGCGACGCGGCCACGGGGCAGTACTACTGGAAGAGGGTGCAGCTCTTGGAGGAGGAGATCAGGAGGCTGGGCCTGGGCCAGGAGGAGAGGTTGGCCGCTGCTGCCGAGTGCGCAAAGAGCAATGCCAAGGCCAGAGACCAGGAGAGCCGCAGTGGCAGCGCCACGACCAAGAGGTGCGTCAGCGTCGGGCATGGGGCCGGCGGCGTGCAGGAGATGGTGAAGCTGGAGGACGGGAGCTACCTGCACGAGATCAGCCAGGTGGGGCGGCCGTGGGAGCGGCTGGCCATGCAGGTGTCCCAGCCCGTCGTCCCGGAGAACGCGGCGAGCGCGTCGGAGGTGAGCTTGCTAGCTCTCGGTTAACCTTACGATC
>JAYEVE010001440.1:0-11600 GCA_036346375.1 Guadua angustifolia
TTAATTTTGAATTCTCAACTAATTTCTCATTTTTCTCTTTTTCAAAAGATAGGCTCTTCTCTAGCTCGCGATTCTTCTCCTTTTCGAGGATAAGCAAATCCTCTTGAGCCTCGAGAGTAGCTTCCTTTTGTTCGACCGCTTCCTCCAATTTTTCAATATTTTTTAAGAGCAAGTTTAATTTATGAATGTCAAAATTCTTCATAGATTTAAGCACAGTGTTAACATCATCATCATCACTATCGCTATCGTGCTCATCTAGACATTCATTAGCAATGGAGAGAGTGGAGTCTTTTGATGATACCTTATGCCCCTTTGCCATAAGGCACATAGGAGCGTTGTCATCGTCATCGCTCAAGTTGTCGAAGAGGCTCTTCGACGTTGTTGAGGTGGTAGGCACGGTGATGGCAACGGAGGCAATTCCTCCTTCTTCGTCGGAATTTGACTCGGAGTCGGAGTCGGAGTTGGAGTCGGTGTCGGAGTTCCACTCCTTCCCAATGTAGGCACGACCCTTGCCCTTATACTTCTTGCTTTTCTCCTTGTCCTTGCCTCGGTACTTGTTCTTCTTGTGAGACTTCTCATCTTTATTCTCCTTATGCGGACACTCGGCAATGAAATGGCCGGTTTCACCGCATTCATAGCATCTTCGGGTGGAGTGTCTACCCTTTGATTTTCTTCCAAAACTTTTAGACTGACCTCCTTGTTTGAAGTTCTTCTTCTTAAAGAATTTGTTGAATCTTCGCACAAATAGAGCCATATCCTCATTTGTCAACTGACCACAGGACTCTTCATCTTCACTTGAGCTCTCTTCTGCTTGGCGTACTACCTTGACGGCCTTGAGGGCAATACCTTTCTTTTTTGCGACTTGAGTTCTTCAACAACCTCAGCTTCCTTCACCATCATCTCGTCCATCATGAGCCGGCCAATGACATCATGAGGTGTCAAGGTGTCGAAATTGGGCCGGTCTCGGATCAACTGAACAAGGTTGCGGTTGGTAGGAGTGATCACGCGAAATATAATCTTCACCACGGCCTTGTCAGAAAGATCAGTGCACCCAAGACCTTTTGCCTGATTTACGAGCACCATCAGGCGGTCAAACATCTTAGTGTAGGATTCACCATCTTCTAGGGTGAACCGGCTTAGCTCACCAATAATGAGCTCTATCTTCGATTCTCGGACGCTTGACACTCCTTCATGACTGACTAGGAGTCTATCCCAAATAGCCTTTGCTTCCTCGAGTCCGTCGACTCGGTTAAACTCAGAATCACTCAAGGCGTTGAACAAAGCATTTACTGCCAAATCATTGAAGTGTTGATCTTTATCTTTTATAGGAGTAAGGTTGTCCGGATCAACGGGCTTGAAACCTGTTTGCACAATCTTCCAAATAGAAGGGTGAAGCGATCTCAAGTGCATCTTCATCTTATGTTTCCATGCCGCATAGTGAGTGCCATCGAAATGAGGCGCTCGACCGGAGGGCACGGAGACATAAGATGAGGAGCTTGAGACACCAAGAGAGGAATAATCAAAGGGAATAGCAACCCCAATACCGGGGCCCGTACCCTTGTCTTGGTCATGGGCTTCGGTATTCTTATCTTCTTGCAACATATTGATTCTCCAAGCGGTTAAGCCAAATTACGGAGATTTGGCTCTGATACCAATTGAAAGGACCGATATGTCGCCTAGAGGGGGGTTAATAGGCGTTTACAAATTTTAAATCGCAGCGGAAATTTAAACTTCGGATACTCCGAAATTATCTTCGGACTGTCCGAGTAGTTCGGATAGTCCGAACCTAATTTCGGATATTCCGAACTGGTTCGAGCACAAGAACCCTAGAAAATAGATCTAGCAAATCTAGAGTATGAATCTAGGTTCAAATGAAGTATTTTGACTAAGATTACTTGCAGGAAGTAAAATCCCACCAATATTTACTTCAACAACCTATTAAACTCTAGAATCCACAAAGATTTAACTAGGCACAAAGTGAGCAAGTGAGAGAATCAAGAACCAAGGAGACAAACCGAATTTTTCCCGAAGTTCGGATCCTTGAGGGAATCCTACGTCTCCGTTGAGGCGGCACAAAGCCGGGGTCTCTTTCAACCCTTGTCCTCTAGGTGTTGCACCAAGCACTCACCCGTTAACTCTTTGAATCCTTCCCTTGCGGAGGTGGATTCAACCTTCACAAACTTCCGTGGCGCCCCACACGAAGATTGGGGCTCACCGGTGACTCCTAGCCGTCTAGGAGTCTTCAACCTCAAGAGTAAAGAATCTACAAGAAATCCGCTTGAGGATGAACCACGTGCTCAAGATGAATCACAAACACTAGATCTTTCAATCTCTCAACTTAATCTCCTCCAAAGATTCAAGAATCACAAGATTTGAGGAGGAGAACACTAGAGCTTTGAGAGAGAGTAAAAAGAGCTGTTGGGATGTATTGAATGCACTAGATAAATGGTAGGTGGGAGTTGGGGAGGTATTTAAAGCCTCCCAAAACTAGCCATTTTCACTTGACCGAGATATTCGGACAAATTCAACTCTTGTTTGGATAGTCCGAACCATTTGGAATCAGGGCTACGAAACACATAGTTTGGATAGTCCGAACGACCTTTCGGATAGTCCGAACCAAATAAGATTAGGGAGACAGAGCGCCTTTGTTGGACGGTCCAACGACACTTGGACAAATTCAACCAAAAGACTTAACCCTAACCGAGGGGGTCCACTCGGATACTCCGAACCTTTGTTCGGACATTCCGAACCAAAAAGAACTCGACCAACAGAGAAGGTCAGCTCGGATACTCCGAACATGTGTTCGGATATTCCGAACCCAATTTCGCCTGAGTAACCGAGGGGCCCAGCTCGGACATTCCGAACATATGTTCGGATACTCCGAACCAATTTGAACACTTTGCCCCCAAGAATTTACACATTGACCCATATTTAGACTAGGATTTATCTTTGAGCACATTGGATCATTCTAAAACTATTTCTTGCCAAATCCCTCTTAATAGTACGGCAATCCTTAAACTCAAATAAAATTTAAAAACATATATAACCGTTGAGTTTAACCGACGCCTTTTCTTCTCGAATTTGAGGGATCTCTTTCCTTAAGCGACTTTTCCATGAGCGTATTCATCTGTTCATAATACTCATAAAGCTCATTAGTCACTTAATCTTGTTGTCATTAATCACCAAAATCACTAAGGGGCCTAGATGCACTTTCAATACTATAGCTAGGCAATTCAAATATATACTCAAGGATTTAGTTTCTTTGTCTTGATCCTTATATGTGTCAATAAAGAATAGATCAATACAATGAAACTTTCAAGTTAAATTACAAACCCCCCCTAAGTATGTGCATCCATGTAATATATGGATTGGGAAACATGATGCACATTTTGTGGTTAATATAATGGGGACATTCATACTTTAACTTGAATCCAAAGTATGCAATTAATACTAGAAAGAATATGCATACATACCTTGGGTTTTCCATTTTTCATCCAAATATGAGACTGCTAAATATATGCTCAATAAAACATGTTAGTCTCATAAAGATTAGATTTGTCATTAAACACAGATTAAACATTAACTAACATCAATCACCAAAACCAAAGGCGCTTGAACTTACACCCTTCCTCATTGGGCCTCACGCCTGCTACAGCCCGTCCCGCTCTGGCCACTTTCTGGCTATGCCTCGGCCGCCTTTCACCTCACGCTTGGGCCGCTGCCCATGGCTACTTTGTGGCCTAGCGCACCTTGCTGCCCGGTCCGTTCGTCACTCGCTTGGGACGCTGTCTTCTCAAATCACCGGCTCGCTCCCTCTCCTAAATCTGCCGCCGCTACCCACCTGTCCTGTCTCTCCGCCATCGAGCGCTTTGCGCTCCGCCTCGTCTTCTCCGCCACCTGCTTAGCCAGAGCAGCGCGTCGAAGCGTCACAATCACTGCAACCTCACCGGCCCAAATACTCCCCCTCTCGGCCCCCGTTTTTCGTCGTCCCGAGCTCACCAAGGTGAGCTCTCTCTTCTCCCCCACTCATTTCGCCCTCCAGTGCCCTCTTTCACCGCATTGGCTGTCATCTTCTCCCATTCAGCCCGCCTTGCCTTGCCGCGCCATCGCCCTCTCCTCGCCTCACAGATGCTGTCCCTACGCCAACTCGCCTCTCCTCCTCATTGTCTCATGTAGGCCGCCTCGTGAACAGCCTTGCACCTAGGCCTCGCCGTCGAGCCGAGCGCCTGGGCGCGACTCGCGGGTGACACCTTTCTTCGTGGGCGCGTGTCACAGCAGGCTCATGGACGATCAGAGGGTCGACGAGAAAAGCCAAATAATTCTTGTATGCCCAAATCTGATTTTTGGATTTAGAATTTATTTTTTGGATTTAAAATTTATTTAAAAATCCAAAAAATCGATTTAAAATTCAGAAAACTCCCAAAAATTCTTGAAAAATCTCCAAAAATCCAAAAGTCCAAAAATAGCCAAAAATACATATTCTTGACCTGTTCGAGCTGCTGAGTCTAAAATGATCTCTGTTTCACCATACCAAGTCCAGAAAATTTCCAAAAATGCCCTTGACTCCATTCCGGCCATTTTCTCTCTGATTTTCTTTTTCGTTTTACTTTCTTTGGTTGTTTTTATTTGTTTATTTATTGGATTTGCTTTTCCGCGCTAGATCCGACATCGAAGCAGCCCCTGGAGCACTACTCGGGGCAGGAGCAGTACGTGGAGCCACACAAGGAGCAAGAGTTGTCCAAAGTCGGCCACGACTATAGCTACTTTCCCCTAGACGATCCCTCGACCCCGTAAGGCAAGCCACACCCTTGAACATTTTGAACCCGAATTCCTATTATATAGTAATATGTAATTTCTTATCGCATTATTTTAGTATCTTAGAAAACTAAAAAAGGAACTAGTTTATAATGACATAATTAGTTATAACCCAAATTCCTTGATAAACTTGTTGTTACGCCTTAATCCCTTTTAACCCTAGACTATAAAAATTAGTGAACCGCTGTAGATTAGTTGCTAATTATGTCTCACTCAAAATCTTTTACTCAAAACTCTCTGAGAGATGGCTCGGCGTGTTTTCAAAACTGATACGGTCAGGGGGATAGCGTTGGGCTACCCACGGAAGGTGGAGGCTAGTCCGACCCCCGACCGATGACAAAGCCCCGGTGTTGGTCTGGTGGATGGTACGGGTGGTACCCTGGCGTGCGGTATGGAATGGACCGAGTCTTAGGCATTTAAGGACCGACTTTCTTGGGCAAAGTAAATAACTTCAGTTTGCGCTCAACCACAAGTTGGGCGGTCACCTGTTGACTGTCCAACAGAGTCTTATTACATCAGATTTTCCTTGGAATGCCTATCGGGTGGCAGCTACCATTCTCTCTTGGAAGGATGGATCGCGTAGCGATCGGGGTGGAATGGAATGGGGCAGCCATTGCGGTTCTCACAACAGTAGGTATCCACAACGACCAGATCGCGTCTCCCGCCTTGGCCAGTGGGTTCTGGAGACTGTGGATTCTCGTAACCTACTAGTTAGGAGCTAAAGAGGGGAAATCCAATGAAAGACTATGATCGTCTTGGTCCGGTCGCATGCATAAAAGTTGCATGTTACTCGTGTGGCGCTAACGACCATAGATATCTTGTGGGTAAAGCTGAGTAGCTCTGCAGAGTCATCATGATGGTATTCGAATAAGCCACTGAGTTAATCTGGGGTGGTTCCCGTAACTGCGCCCATGTAGTTTTTGAATTTGAAGCTGTCGTAATATTGAACTTTGTGAAAACCCCCCTTGTGATGGCTTAATTATGGTTTGTATTTCAAATGTAATTAAAAAACTGATGTTCAAAATATTGCATCCACAAGTAAATTAAAACCTACGCCAACCCTTGTAATCCCCGCATATAATATTCAGAATTTCCGTGTGATTTGTTTAGTACTGTTGTATACTCACCCTTACTTTCTACCCCCCTTATACTTTCAAGAAGATGGCGACTACCTGGAGAACGTCGATGGCGAAAGTATTTGGTTTTAGGTCTTGATTTATCTGCTCAAGCTTTTCTGTAGGCGTTTATGTAATGTATCAGGTGCAGTCGCACCTCTTTTGTAAAAACCTTGACCGTTAGGCCCTTAACTTATCTATGAAACATTTGCATTTGCTTTTATGTCTGGCAATATATACTTGGCTACTTGCAGCTGAAATCCTGGATAGTTGCGAAGGTATTTAAACACACCCCCTAAAAAAGGGCGGTCCGTCACAGTCAGCAATCTTATTGTTTGTAAGACTGTGTTTATTGCACTTTACTTTGCTGGCTCATTGATCAAACTCCGCATGTTGCAGGTTTTATGATCCACAGCCAGACTACTCTGCGTTTAGGAAGGCTAGCTACGGTCATTCAATTCTGCAACTGAAAAATAGGACTCATGCTATCTACCAGTGGAACAGAAATGATGACAGAAAGCAATGTACCAGCAGACAATGTGGTGTTTCAAAACCAATATTGGTGAGTGCAGTACTTATAGTTTTATCTAAGGGCAATAACTGTTCATTGCTTGCTCCTTTTATGAGCCTAATGCTGTAATGTTCTACTGGTGTGTCCTGATATGCAGACAACTACCCTTGTAATTTATCGTTTCTTTTCTAACTATCGCTGCCTAGCTAGCTGATTGAATGGACAATGTTTGGCAGGGCAAGCAACACCCGTCGCAGGAGACTGAAGAAGTACCATTTTCGCTATGAGAGAGCCTTGAGGACCTGATTTCCATATTCTAGTAGTTCTGTTGCGGAACATTGCAGCACGACCTTTCAGAAAGAGTGGCAGAATAGCTCTGCTGCTTGTGCCTGGACCCTTTTGAGGCAGCCTTGATCAACCGAGCAAAGCTATGCAGTAGGCAGGGTATCTTGACTCGTGAACACTGTGTTGTACGATAAAAAATGATTCAGAAAAGTTAATCGGCACACATGTAACATTTCATCATTGTTGCTGAGAGCTGCATTAGGTTAACTGAACCATTCTTAAACGCCGAGCTGGCCCAATCATATGAAGGCATCATTCCCATGGCTTTATGACGAGGAATTGATAATGATGATCCAACTCGACCTGTAGTTTTCAGCATCTTACTTGGTCCTCTGCCAAGCCGACATTTTCTTCTCTATTGGCCGTGTGTCATCTGAACAGTTGACTACCTTCCATGAACTGTCCAAATCGAACACACAGGGAACATATCAAACGAGAATATGCTTGTTCTTGTTGCATGATAATTACTATAATTACCATTCTATGCCACGGGGGTTGAACCTAGACACATGATATGTTTGTTCTTGTTGCATGTCTTAAACTTTAATCACCAAATGCATACTTCAAACAAAAATAAAATCGACCGTTTCACAAGCACAAACAGTTCGCATACGAAGAAATCCCACCACAAGCAGCCATTAGAGAATTCACTTGTAACATCCCCCATCACACGCAGCCATCAGGGAAATCAAGGAAGTTCAACTTGAGAGCAAATTGAACTGCCACACAACATAAACTAATAGTAAGCTTCGAGCCGCACTAGATCACACGCACCTACCGATCTTACCATCGATCCTTCCTTGTCTAGATAACCGCGCTAAAATTCGTTCAGGATAAGACCACTAATTAATTAGGTCAGGTCAGGTCAGAGCCTGTAACAGCTCTCTTCAGAGAGCTCGCAATCTTCCGATTCTGGTTTAATTAATATATTTTTAACAGTAGAAGCCTCTCTTACTGTTTTCCGGTCAAAGATGGTTAGGTCAGAGCCAAAATCTCGAGATTAACACTGCCTTCCTTAGGGCATGTACAATGATACATGTCAGCTGTCTGTAAGACTACGCCACCTAGGATTTTAGGTGATGTGGAGGAGAGAGAAAGTTGCTGTCTACTATCTAACAGACGGTCTTATAGACAGCTTTTTATTGTATGTATTATCAGATGAAGATCCATTAATTGGATGAGAGACCATTACAGACAACTATATAGACGATTCATTGTATGAGTTATTTTTAATGCTGTCTATAAATGATGTGGAGATATAATATAAACAGTTACCGTCTATACCACTGTACATGCTCTTAGCAGTTACTAATAGCGTTGGATCTGAACAACACCTGATCGAGTTCGAACAGATCAAGTAACTCACCCTCCAGCTCGTCTTAGGAAAGAAAGGGAGAACAACGACGCCGCTTAGGCACACTGGGAGGGTGGGAGAGGCGTGTGGATGGGATGAGGATGAAGAGTGACCTGCTGGCTTTTGCCCCCGGCGAAATATACTCCATACAGTGTCTTTTTTTTTGGGCGAGGTGATACTCTCTCCGATCAGAAATAGTTATCGTTTTGGGCATCGACATAGTCATCAAAACTTAACTTTGACTACTTAAATCTATTGTAATATATTTAATAAATCAAATAAAATTATAACATTATGAAAGTACGTTTCGAGATGAATATAAAGATATGATTTTTATGCATCCAATCTAAATATTTAAAATAATATCGATAGCTAAAGTTTTAATAGTTTGACCGCACGCGTTGCAAATCGATAAATTTTTGTGAGTTGGAGGGAGTTTTTTTATTACCTTAATTGCTTAATTGCTTAAAGACCCTTCAGGATTGGATGAACAGAACAATACGCGGCCTTTGAAGCCATGAAAGAACGAACTAATCACTGTCAAATTACCTACTTGGCATTACACGCATTACACGATATAGTTCCATCACATGATAATATGATATAAGGAGTGCTTCCCTTATAGTTGCCCCGTCACTTAGAAGAATATTATCTGGTCTACAAATTAGAGTAATCTTTCCTTCTTCTTTTTTCTTATTGGGGACAAATTAGACTCGTCAAATTCAATTTGCCCGGAAGGGAAAGAAAAGGAGCAACTGCGAAGGTAAAAAGATGCTGCCACTCCTACTAGGTCTTACCTGGAACTGGAAAGTTTCCAAATCTGTACACACTAGGAGCAAGCTTCCAGGGTCATGCATGTGATTATTGAATTTTCAGAACATCATATGAGTTAGAGGAGGATCATGGTTGAACACCCAAATATCTAAGACAAAGCGAATGTTCTCCTCAAATGCCTTTATTACCTACAAAGTAGGCAACACATTATGAACTTACAAATAAATGCTCATCAGCTCATCTATTAGTAAATGAAACTAACTGCCCTAGCAAGAAGGAAGAGAATTTTCTGAAGAAACTCGAAAGAAAATCCGGCACATCATTGTATTATTTATAACTATATTATCGCATGCTCAATCATTGTCGACACCAAACATCTAAGACCAGTTAAATTTCTTGTGGCTAAAGTACATGCCCTCTTGAAATGGATTTATGAACCGTTTGTGATGTCGGATTTTTTTCCTAAATAAAATTTCTATAAAATTTCTGTGTTCAAAATGGAAGGAAATGGCCGTTGATTCAAACACAAATTTTAGTGCTTAATTCCAACGCGTACGCGAAGCCCACAGATTTGGCAACTCGGGCACGCCGAAACGGTTAGATCCGTAGCGTTGGATCTGAAGCCAACGGTCATGATCACACGAAACCCACTGGGCGGGGTTGCAGCGGCGGCAATAACCACAACACACTTCCTATTTTTCTATTCATTTCATTTCCATATTTGTTTCTTCGTTGCCACCTCCCTTCGCCACCACTTCCCTTCCCACCCCCACAACCCGTCGTTCGCTCCCATTTCGCCTCGCGCTCCTCGATTTCGCCGGCAAGCGCCGCCTCCTCCTCCCTGCGCGGCTGCGCCCCCCGCCGCCGGCGAGACAGCGAACGAGTGCGCACGGACGCGATGTACGGCAACGACAATTGGATCAACAGCTACCTCGACGCCATCCTCGACGCCGGCAAGGGCGCCGCCACCGCCGCGGCGGGCGGGGACCGACCCTCGTTCCTCCTCCGCGAGCGTGACCACTTCTTCCCCGCCCGATACTTCGTCGAGGAGGTCATCACCGGCTACGACGAGACCGACCTCTACAAGACATGGCTTCGCGTACGTACCCGCAGCTCACTCCACGCGCGCACCCCCGCGCACGCGGATCCTGCCGCCTTCCTTTCTCGTCGCTGGTGAATTTGCAGCTCTTTTGATCGATCTTTGTGCGACCGTGTGTGCGTGCGCGTGCGTGTGCGGCCGCAGGCGAACGCGATGCGGAGCCCGCAGGAGAGGAACACGCGGCTGGAGAACATGACCTGGAGGATCTGGAACCTCGCCAGGAAGAAGAAGGAGGTGTGCCTTTTCGTTTTTGGTTCGTTTCTTCCTTCGTTCTAGTCCTTCAGTTTTCGATGTGGTTGGAGAGGGTGGGGGCGTTGATAATTCTGTGCACATGTTGGGCTCAAGCGGAGCTTGTTATACTTGTAACAAGAGAGGAGTCCGAATCAAATGAGGAAATGAGTCATATTTTGATTCGGTTCCTTGAATCATTTTCTAATTTTTAGAGCTGGAAATTAAGGGTATAAATTCATAGGTAGTCTTGAGCTTTATAAGCAAGAAAGAAGGGACAAGAAAAGGTGCTAGTTGTGCCATACCGTCGAAATACTTGTGTTCATGAGTTTTCGTGCTTGCTCTTGATTTTTTGCCATCGTACTTGTCTTGGGCTAAAACTAACAATTGGTATCAGAATAAGGGTCTAATCTTGGTGCCACGCTTGCCCTAGGGGAGGTCACCATTGTTGCCCCTCGGGGTAGGCTATCGTCGTTGAGCGATACAATGTTGAGCAGAATCGGATGGTGCATCGAGCATGGCTGCGGCGGTGCATGTGGCTCCACGATGAGGAGATGGTGAGGTAGTGAGCCGTCGTTGAGGTACACATTGTACACAATGTGTGGTGTGCATGCGTGTGTGTATTCAGGTCATTGTGTTAGTTCCCATATGTACTTGAGTACTTGTGAGTGTGTGTCCAAGTGCTCGCGTGTGTAAAACTCTCGTCTGAGTCTTCGTGCCATCGAAGTTGTGTCACGAGTGGAGAGAATCGGCGTGAGAAGATGATGTACAATAAGTTGTCTCATCGGTTGCAAAGAGGTGACAATGATGTCAAGGAGACCATCGTTGCAAGAAGAGCTGAGGTCATCAAGACCGAGTCACCGACAAATCGTGTCATTGGCAACGAAAAGGCAGCGGCAAAGATGTAGTGGCGAAGGATGAAAGAGATGTGTCTCCCCAATACCTGCTATTTACGAGTATCATTGACAACTGACGTGACAAGATGGCATTGGCAGCCATTTGCTTGTCTCGTCAAGAAGGGGGCTAAAGCTATACGTTCATATCAGTTGTGTTCACAAGATACTGTGTGCGATCACGTGAGCTCTTGTGCAAGTTGTGTCCACAAGATAAACGTGTGCGAGTTCCTTTAAAAATGTCATGTACATCAGAAAAAATTATGCCACACGAGAAGATCAAAAGGAAGATGCTGCATGTGCTAAGACGAGTCCAGTATATTGATGAGATGTGTTCGGCGTCTTGAGTCAAGTAAGTAAGTTGAGGAGTTGTGGCCACTGTCTTAGCTGTGTGCATGCATGCAGGAGTTCTTTAGGACGTTGATGAGTTGTGAACGCCTTTTCTTCTTTGTGGTTCTAATAGTCT
>JAYEVE010001762.1:0-18326 GCA_036346375.1 Guadua angustifolia
AAGTGTTGTCGGTCTTGTTGGAGCTTTTTTGGTCGAATTAAGCTTTGATGTTTCTTTGAACAAGTCAAGACCCAAAGCAGGTGGATTTTGTGAAAGTTTGCACGGGCGAAACACTCCTAAAATGCAGGGTTGCACCCTATGTGTCGATGGTCTCATTGGAGCTTGTTTAGCTCGATTTAAGCTTTGGTGTTAATTTCATTCAAGCAGAGATCGAACAAGTGGACTTTATAAAAGTTTGCCCGGCGAAACACTCAGAAGACACGGATTGCCCTCGTAAGTGTTGTCGGTCTTGTTGGAGCTTGTTTGGTCGAATTAAGCTTTGTTGTTAATTTGAACAAGTCAAGACCCAAATAGGTGGATTTGGTGAAAGTTTGCACAGGCGTAACTCTCCTAAAATGCTGGGTTGCACTCCTATGTGTCGCTGGTCTCATTGGAGCTTGTTTAGCTCGATTTAGCTCTAGTGTTAATTTCATTCAAGCGGGATCGAACAAGTGGACTTTATAAAAGTTGGCCCGTGAGAAACACTCGAAGACACACGGATTGCCCTCGTAAGTTTTGTCGGTCTTGTTGGAGCTTGTTTGGTTGAATTAAGCTTTGATGTTTATTTGAACAAGTCAAGACCCAAGCAGGTGGATTTTGTGAAAGTTTGCACGGGCGAAACACTCCTAAAATGCGGGTTGCACTCCTATGTGTCGCTGGTCTCATTGGAGCTTGTTTCGCTCGATTTAGCTCTGGTGTTAATTTCATTCAAGCGGGATCGAACAAGTGGACTTTATAAAAGTTTGCCCGGCGAAACACTCAGAAGACACCGGATTGCCCTCGTAAGTGTTGTCGGTCTTGTTGGAGCTTGTTTTGGTCGAATTAAGCTTTGATGTTAATTTGAACAAGTCAAGACCCAAGCAGGTGGATTTTGTGAAGGTTTGCACCGGAGCGAAACACTCCTAAAATGCATCGGGTTGCACCCCTATGTGTCGCTGGTCTCATTGGAGCTTGTTTCGCTCGATTTCGCTCTGGTGTTAATTTCATTCAAACCGAGATCGGAACAAGTGGACTTTATAAAAGTTTGCCCCGAGGCGAAACACTCCAAAGACACACCGGATTGCCCTCGTAAGTGTTGTCGGTCTTGTTGGAGCTTGTTTCGGTCGAATTAAGCTTTGATGTTAATTTCGAACATGTTGAGATCCGAATAGGTGGATTTTGTGGAAGTTTGCACCAGAGCGTAACACTCCTAAAATGCACCGGGTTGCACTCCTATGTGTCACCGGTCTCATTGGAGCTTGTTTCGCTCGATTTCGCTCTGGTGTTAATTTCATTCAAACCGGGATCTGAACAAGTGGACTTTATAAAAGTTGGCACCGAAGCGAAACACTCTGAAGACACACCGAATTGCCCTCGCAAGTGTTGTCGGTCTTGTTGGAGCTTGTTTCGGTCGAATTCGCTTTGTTGTTAATTTTGAACGAGTCAAAACCCAAAAAGTGGATTTTTGAAAGTTTGCACGGGCGAAACACTCCTAAAATGCAGGGTTGCACCCTATGTGTAGCTGGTCTCATTGGAGCTTGTTTAGCTCGATTTAGCTCTGGTGTTAATTTCATTCAAGCAGAGATCGAACAAGTGGACTTTATAAAAGTTTGCCCGGCGAAACACTCAGAAGACAGACGGATTGCCCTCGTAAGTGTTGTCGGTCTTGTTGGAGCTTGTTTGGTTGAATTAAGCTTTGTTGTTAATTTGAACAAGTCAAGACCAAAAGCAGGTGGATTTTGTGAAAGTTTGCACAGGGCGAAACACTCCTAAAATGCACCGGGTTGCACTCCTATGTGTCGCTGGTCTCAATGGAGCTTGTTTCGCTCGATTTCGCTCTGGTGTTAATTTCATTCAAGCGGGATCGAACAAGTGGACTTTATAAAAGTTGGCCCGAAGCAAAACACTCGAAGACACACGGATTGCCCTCGTAAGTGTTGTCGGTCTTGTTGGAGCTTGTTTGGTCGAATTAAGCTTTGATGTTAATTTGAACAAGTTGAGATCCGATTAGGTGGATTTTGTGAAAGTTGGCACGAGGCGTAACACTCCTAAAATGCAGGGTTGCACTCCTAAGTGTCGCCGGTCTCATTGGAGCTTGTTTAGCTCGATTTAGCTCTGATGTTAATTTCATTCAAGCGGGATCGAACAAGTGGACTTTATAAAAGTTGGCCCCGGAGCGAAACACTTCGAAGACACACCGGATTGCCCTCGTAAGTGTTGTCGGTTTTGTTGGAGCTTGTTTTGGTTGAATTCGCTTTGATGTCAATTTCAAACAAGTTGAGAACCGAATAGGTGGATTTTGTGAATGTTTGCGGACCAAAACACTCCTAAAATGCACGTGTTGCTCTCCTATGTGTCGCTGGTCTCATTGGAGCTTGTTTACGCTCGATTTAGCTCTGGTGTTAATTTCATTCAAGCGGGATCCAAACAAGTGGACTTTATAAAAGTTTGCCCGGCGAAACACTCAGAAGACACACGGATTGCCCTCGTAAGTGTTGTCGGTCTTGTTGGAGCTTGTTTGGTCGAATTAAGCTTTGATGTTAATTTGAACAAGTTCAGATCTGAATTGGTGGATTTTGTGAAAGTTTGCACAGGCGTAACACTCCTAAAATGCAGGGTTGCACTCCTATGTGTCGCTGCTCTCATTGGAGCTTGTTTAGCTCGATTTCGCTCTGATGTTAATTTCATTCAAACCTGGATCGAACAAGTGGACTTTATAAAAGTTGGTCCGGCGAAACACTCGAAGACACACGGATTGCCCTCGTAAGTGTTGTCGGTCTTGTTGGAGCTTGTTTTGGTTGAATTAAGCTTTGATGTCAATTTCAAACAAGTTGAGATCCGAATAGGTGGATTTTGTGAAAGTTTGCACGGGCGAAACACTCCTAAAATGCAGGGTTGCTCTCCTCGTGTCGCTGGTCTCATTGGAGCTTGTTACGCTCGATTTACGCTCTGGTGTTAATTTCATTCAAGCGGGATCCAAACAAGTGGACTTTATAAATGTTTGCCCGAAGCGAAACACTCGAAGACACACGGATTGCCCTCGTAAGTGTTGTCGGTCTTGTTGGAGCTTGTTTGGTCGAATTAGCTTTGATGTTAATTTGAACAAGTTGAGATCCGAATTGGTGGATTTTGTGAAAGTTTGCACGAGGCGAAACACTCCTAAAATGCGGGTTGCACTCCTATGTAAAATGCCGGGTTGCACCCTATGGTCTCATTGGAGCTTGTTTACGCTCGATTTAGCTCTGGTGTTAATTTCATTCAATCCGGGATCTGAACAAGTGGACTTTATAAAGTTTGCCCGGCGAAACACTCGAAGACACACGGATTGCCCTCGTAAGTGTTGTCGGTCTTGTTGGAGCTTGTTTTGGTCGAATTAAGCTTTGATGTTAATTTGAACAAGTCAAGACCCAAGCAGGTGGATTTTGTGAAAGTTTGCACGGGCGAAACACTCCTAAAATGCGGGTTGCACTCCTATGTGTCGATGGTCTCATTGGAGCTTGTTTAGCTCGATTTAGCTCTGGTGTTAATTTCATTCAAAGCGAGATCGAACAAGTGGACTTTATAAAAGTTTGCCCGAAGCGAAACACTCGAAGACACACGGATTGCCCTCGTAAGTGTTGTCGGTCTTGTTGGAGCTTGTTTGGTCGAATTAAGCTTTGTTGTTAATTTGAACAAGTCAAGACCCAAATAGGTGGATTTTGTGAAAGTTTGCAGGCGAAACACTCCTAAAATGCGGGTTGCACTCCTATGTGTCGCTGGTCTCATTGGAGCTTGTTTACGCTCGATTTACGCTCTGGTGTTAATTTCATTCAAGCGGGATCGAACAAGTGGACTTTATAAAGTTTTGAAACACTCGAAGACACGGATTGCCCTCGTAAGTGTTGTCGGTCTTGTTGGAGCTTGTTTGGTCGAACACTGATGAATTTGACAAGACCCAAAAGGTGGATTTTGGAAATTGCCCTCGTAAGTGTTGTCGGTCTTGTTGGAGCTTGTTTGTGTTGAATTCAAGCGGGATCGAACAAGTGGACTTGTTAATTTGAACAAGTCAAGACCGAAATAGTCTCATTGGATTTTGTGAAAGTTTGAAACACTCCGAAGAAATTGCCCTCGTAAGTGTTGTCGGTCTTGTTGGAGCTTGTTTGGTCGAATTAAGCTTTGTTGTTAATTTTGAACAAGTCAAAACCCAAAAAGTGTTGTCGGTCTTGTTGGAGCTTGTTTTCGAATTTCATTCAAGCGAGATTTGAAATTTGTGTTGAGATGCCCTCGTAAGTGTTGTCGGTCTTGTTGGAGCTTGTTTGGTTGAATTAAACTTTGTTGTTAATTTCGAAGTCAAGACCAAAAGTTTGCAGGTGGATTTTGTGCGAAACACTCCTAAAATGCACGGGTTGCACTCCTATGTGTCGCTGGTCTCATTGGAGCTTGTTTAGCTCGATTTCGCTCTGGTGTTAATTTCATTCAAACCGGGATCGAACAAGTGGACTTTATAAAAGTTGGCCCCGAAGCAAAACACTCCGAAGACACACCGGATTGCCCTCGTAAGTGTTGTCGGTCTTGTTGGAGCTTGTTTCGGTCGAATTCGCTTTGATGTTAATTTCGAACAAGTTGAGATCCGATTAGGTGGATTTTGTGAAAGTTGGCACCAGGGCGTAACACTCCTAAAATGCACCGGGTTACACTCCTAAGTGTCGCCGGTCTCATTGGAGCTTGTTTCGCTCGATTTCGCTCTGATGTTAATTTCATTCAAACCGGGATCCGAACAAGTGGACTTTATAAAAGTTGGCCCCGAAGCGAAACACTCCGAAGACACACCGGATTGCCCTCGTAAGTGTTGTCGGTTTTGTTGGAGCTTGTTTTGGTTGAATTCGCTTTGATGTCAATTTCAAACAAGTTGAGAACCGAATAGGTGGATTTTGTGAATGTTTGCACCGGAGCAAAACACTCCTAAAATGCACCGTGTTGCTCTCCTATGTGTCGCTGGTCTCATTGGAGCTTGTTTCGCTCGATTTCGCTCTGGTGTTAATTTCATTCAAACCGGGATCCAAACAAGTGGACTTTATAAAAGTTTGTCCCGAAGCGAAACACTCCGAAGTCACACCGGATTGCCCTCGTAAGTGTTGTCGGTCTTGTTGGAGCTTGTTTCGGTCGAATTCGCTTTGATGTTAATTTTGAACAAGTTCAGATCTGAATTGGTGGATTTTGAGAAAGTTTGCACCAGAGCGTAACACTCCTAAAATGCACCGGGTTGCACTCCTATGTGTCGCTGCTCTCATTGGAGCTTGTTTCGCTCGATTTCGCTCTGATGTTAATTTCATTCAAACCTGGATCCGAATAAGTGGACTTTATAAAAGTTGGTCCCGAAGCGAAACACTCCGAAGACACACCGGATTGCCGTCGTAAGTGTTGTCGGTTTTGTTGGAGCTTGTTTTGGTTGAATTCGCTTTGATGTCAATTTCAAACAAGTTGAGATCCGAATAGGTGGATTTTGTGAAAGTTTGCACCGGAGCGAAACACTCCTAAAATGCACCGAGTTGCTCTCCTACGTGTCGCTGGTCTCTTTGGATCATGTTACGCTCGATTTCGCTCTGGTGTTAATTTCATTCAAACAGGGATCCAAACAAGTGGACTTCACGAATGTTTGCCCCGAAACGAAACACTCCGAAGACACACCGGATTGCCCTCATAAGTGTTGTCGGTCTTTTTGGAGCTTGTTTCGGTCGAATTCGCTTTGATGTTAATTTCGAACAAGTTGAGATCCGAATTGGTGGATTTTGTGAAAGTTTGCACCAGAGCGAAACACTCCTAAAATGCACCGGGTAGCACTCCTATGTGTCGCCGGTCTCATTGGAGCTTGTTTCGCTCGATTTCGCTCTGGTGTTAATCTCAGTCAATCCAGGATCTGAACAAGTGGACATTATAAAGTGGGCCCCGAAGCGAAACACTCCGAAGACACACCGAATTGCCCTCGTAAGTGTTGTCGGTCTTGTTGGAGCTTTTTTCGGTCGAATTCGCTTTGATGTTTCTTTCGAACAAGTCAAGACCAAAACAGGTCGATTTTGTGAAAGTTTGCACCGGAGCGAAACACTCCTAAAATGCACCGGGTTGCACCCCTATGTGTCGATGGTCTTATTGGAGCTTGTTTCGCTCGATTTCGCTTTGGTGTTAATTTCATTCAAGCAGAGATCGAACAAGTGGACTTTATAAAAGTTTGCCCGGCGATACACTCAGAACACACGGATTGCCCTCGTAAGTGTTGTCGGTCTTGTTGGAGCTTGTTTGGTCGAATTAAGCTTTGTTGTTAATTTGAACAAGTCAAGACCCAAATAGGTGGATTTGGTGAAAGTTTGCACAGGCGTAACTCTCCTAAAATGCCTTTGGGTTGCACTCCTATGTGTCGCTGGTCTCATTGGAGCTTGTTTAGCTCGATTTCGCTCTAGTGTTAATTTCATTCAAGCGGGATCGAACAAGTGGACTTTATAAAAGTTTGGCGCCGTGAAACACTCGAAGACACGGATTGCCCTCGTAAGTTTTGTCGGTCTTGTTAGAGCTTGTATTGGTTGAATTAAGCTTTGATGTTTATTTGAACAAGTCAAGACCCAAGCAGGTAGATTTTGTGAAAGTTTGCACGGGCGAAACACTCCTAAAATGCAGGGTTGCACTCCTTTAGTCGCTGGTCTCATTGGAGCTTGTTTCGCTCGGTTTAAGCTCTGGTGTTAATTTCATTCAAGCGGGATCGAACAAGTGGACTTTATAAAAGTTTGCCCCGAAGCGAAACACTCCGAAGACACACCGGATTGCCCTCGTAAGTGTTGTCGGTCTTGTTGGAGCTTGTTTTGGTCGAATTCGCTTTGATGTTAATTTCGAACAAGTCAAGACCCAAACAGGTCGATTTTGTGAAAGTTTGCACCGGAGCGAAACACTCCTAAAATGCATCGGGTTGCACCCCTATGTGTCGCTGGTCTCATTGGAGCTTGTTTCGCTCGATTTCGCTCTGGTGTTAATTTCATTCAATCGAGATCTGAACAAGTGGACTTTATAAAGTTTGCCCGAGCGAAACACTCCAAAGACACACGGATTGCCGTCGTAAGTGTTGTCGGTCTTGTTGGAGCTTGTTTGGTCGAATTAAACTTTGATGTTAATTTGAACATGTTGAGATCGAATAGGTGGATTTTGTGGAAGTTTGCACAGGCGTAACACTCCTAAAATGCGGGTTGCACTCCTATGTGTCACCGGTCTCATTGGAGCTTGTTTCGCTCGATTTCGCTCTGGTGTTAATTTCATTCAAACCGGGATCTGAACAAGTGGACTTTATAAAAGTTGGCACCGAAGCGAAACACTCTGAAGACACACCGAATTGCCCTCGCAAGTGTTGTCGGTCTTGTTGGAGCTTGTTTCGGTCGAATTCACTTTGTTGTTAATTTTGAACGAGTCAAAACCCAAAAAGCTGGATTTTTTGAAAGTTTGCTCCTAAAATGCACCGGGTCGCACCCCTATGTGTAGCTGGTCTCATTGGAGCTTGTTTCGCTCGATTTCGCTCTGGTGTTAATTTCATTCAAACCGAGATCCGAACAAGTGGACTTTATAAAAGTTTGCCCCGAAGCGAAAGACTCCGAAGACAGACCGGATTGCCCTCGTAAGTGTTGTCGGTCTTGTTGGAGCTTGTTTCGGTTGAATTCGCTTTGTTGTTAATTTCGAACAAGTCAAGACCAAAACAGGTGGATTTTGTGAAAGTTTGCACCGGAGCGAAACACTCCTAAAATGCACCGGGTTGCACTCCTATGTGTCGCTGGTCTCAATGGAGCTTGTTTCGCTCGATTTCGCTCTGGTGTTAATTTCATTCAAACCGGGATCCGAACAAGTGGACTTTATAAAAGTTGGCCCCGAAGCAAAACACTCCGAAGACACACCGGATAGCCCTCGTAAGTGTTGTCGGTCTTGTTGGAGCTTGTTTCGGTCGAATTCGCTTTGATGTTAATTTCGAACAAGTTGAGATCCGATTAGGTGGATTTTGTGAAAGTTGGCACCAGGGCGTAACACTCCTAAAATGCAGGGTTACACTCCTAAGTGTCGCGGTCTCATTGGAGCTTGTTTCGCTCGATTTCGCTCTGATGTTAATTTCATTCAAACCGGGATCCGAACAAGTGCTCTTTATAAAAGTTGGCCCCGAAGCGAAACACTCCGAAGACACACCGGATTGCCCTCGTAAGTGTTGTCGGTTTTGTTGGAGCTTGTTTTGGTTGAATTCGCTTTGATGTCAATTTCAAACAAGTTGAGAACCGAATAGGTAGATTTTGTGAATGTTTGCACCGGACCAAAACACTCCTAAAATGCACCGTGTTGCTCTCCTATGTGTCGCTGGTCTCATTGGAGCTTGTTTCGCTCGATTTCGCTCTGGTGTTAATTTCATTCAAACCGGGATCCAAACAAGTGGACTTTATAAAAGTTTGTCCCGAAGCGAAACACTCCGAAGCCACACCGGATTGCCCTCGTAAGTGTTGTCGGTCTTGTTGGAGCTTGTTTCGGTCGAATTCGCTTTGATGTTAATTTCGAACAAGTTCAGATCTGAATTGGTGGATTTTGTGAAAGTTTGCACCAGAGCGTAACACTCCTAAAATGCACCGGGTTGCACTCCTATGTGTCGCTGCTCTCATTGGAGCTTGTTTCGCTCGATTTCGCTCTGATGTTAATTTCATTCAAACCTGGATCCGAATAAGTGGACTTTATAAAAGTTGGTCCCGAGGCGAAACACTCGAAGACACACGGATTGCCGTCGTAAGTGTTGTCGGTTTTGTTGGAGCTTGTTTTGGTTGAATTCGCTTTGATGTCAATTTCAAACAAGTTGAGATCCGAATAGGTGGATTTTGTGAAAGTTTGCACCGGAGCGAAACACTCCTAAAATGCACCGAGTTGCTCTCCTACGTGTCGCTGGTCTCTTTGGATCATGTTACGCTCGATTTCGCTCTGGTGTTAATTTCATTCAAACAGGGATCCAAACAAGTGGACTTCACGAATGTTTGCCCCGAAACGAAACACTCCGAAGACACACCGGATTGCCCTCATAAGTGTTGTCGGTCTTTTTGGAGCTTGTTTCGGTCGAATTAAGCTTTGATGTTAATTTGAACAAGTTGAGATCCGAATTGGTGGATTTTGTGAAAGTTTGCACCAGAGCGAAACACTCCTAAAATGCACCGGGTAGCACTCCTATGTGTCGCCGGTCTCATTGGAGCTTGTTTCGCTCGATTTCGCTCTGGTGTTAATCTCAGTCAATCCAGGATCTGAACAAGTGGACATTATAAAGTGGGCCGGCGAAACACTCCGAAGACACACCGGATTGCCCTCGTAAGTGTTGTCGGTCTTGTTGGAGCTTTTTTCGGTCGAATTCGCTTTGATGTTTCTTTCGAACAAGTCAAGACCCAAACAGGTCGATTTTGTGAAAGTTTGCACCGGAGCGAAACACTCCTAAAATGCACCGGGTTGCACCCCTATGTGTCGATGGTCTTATTGGAGCTTGTTTCGCTCGATTTCGCTTTGGTGTTAATTTCATTCAAGCAGAGATCGAACAAGTGGACTTTATAAAAGTTTGCCCGGCGATACACTCAGAAGACACACGGATTGCCCTCGTAAGTGTTGTCGGTCTTGTTGGAGCTTGTTTGGTCGAATTAAACTTTGTTGTTAATTTGAACAAGTCAAGACCCAAATAGGTGGATTTGGTGAAAGTTTGCACAGGCGTAACTCTCCTAAAATGCTTTGGGTTGCACTCCTATGTGTCGCTGGTCTCATTGGAGCTTGTTTAGCTCGATTTAGCTCTAGTGTTAATTTCATTCAAGCGGGATCGAACAAGTGGACTTTATAAAAGTTGGCGCCGTGAAACACTCGAAGACACACGGATTGCCCTCGTAAGTTTTGTCGGTCTTGTTAGAGCTTGTATTGGTTGAATTAAGCTTTGATGTTTATTTGAACAAGTCAAGACCCAAGCAGGTAGATTTTGTGAAAGTTTGCGGGAATGAAACACTCCTAAAATGCGGGTTGCACTCCTTTGAGTCGCTGGTCTCATTGGAGCTTGTTTCGCTCGGTTTAAGCTCTGGTGTTAATTTCATTCAAGCGGGATCGAACAAGTGGACTTTATAAAGTTTGCCCGGCGAAACACTCCGAAGACACACCGGATTGCCCTCGTAAGTGTTGTCGGTCTTGTTGGAGCTTGTTTTGGTCGAATTCGCTTTGATGTTAATTTCGAACAAGTCAAGACCCAAACAGGTCGATTTTGTGAAGGTTTGCACCGGAGCGAAACACTCCTAAAATGCATCGGGTTGCACCCCTATGTGTCGCTGGTCTCATTGGAGCTTGTTTCGCTCGATTTCGCTCTGGTGTTAATTTCATTCAAACCGAGATCGGAACAAGTGGACTTTATAAAAGTTTGCCCCGAAGCGAAACACTCCAAAGACACACCGGATTGCCGTCGTAAGTGTTGTCGGTCTTGTTGGAGCTTGTTTGGTCGAATTAAGCTTTGATGTTAATTTGAACATGTTGAGATCGAATAGGTGGATTTTGTGGAAGTTTGCACAGGCGTAACACTCCTAAAATGCAGGGTTGCACTCCTATGTGTCACTGGTCTCATTGGAGCTTGTTTAGCTCGATTTAGCTCTGGTGTTAATTTCATTCAAGCGGGATCTGAACAAGTGGACTTTATAAAAGTTGGCACGAAGCGAAACACTCGAACACACGGATTGCCCTCGTAAGTGTTGTCGGTCTTGTTGGAGCTTGTTTGGTCGAATTAAGCTTTGTTGTTAATTTTGAGCAAGTCAAAACCCAAAAATTGGATTTTTGAAAGTTTGCACGGGGGCGAAACACTCCTAAAATGCAGGGTTGCACCCTATGTGTAGCTGGTCTCATTGGAGCTTGTTTAGCTCGATTTAGCTCTGGTGTTAATTTCATTCAAGCAGAGATCGAACAAGTGGACTTTATAAAAGTTTGCCCGAAGCGAAAGACTCAGAAGACAGACGGATTGCCCTCGTAAGTGTTGTCGGTCTTGTTGGAGCTTGTTTGGTTGAATTAAGCTTTGTTGTTAATTTGAACAAGTCAAGACCAAAACAGGTGGATTTTGTGAAAGTTTGCACCGGAGCGAAACACTCCTAAAATGCACCGGGTTGCACTCCTATGTGTCGCTGGTCTCAATGGAGCTTGTTTCGCTCGATTTCGCTCTGGTGTTAATTTCATTCAAGCGGGATCGAACAAGTGGACTTTATAAAAGTTGGCCCGAAGCAAAACACTCGAAGACACACCGGATTGCCCTCGTAAGTGTTGTCGGTCTTGTTGGAGCTTGTTTCGGTCGAATTCGCTTTGATGTTAATTTCGAACAAGTTGAGATCCGATTAGGTGGATTTTGTGAAAGTTGGCACCAGGGCGTAACACTCCTAAAATGCGGGTTACACTCCTAAGTGTCGCGGTCTCATTGGAGCTTGTTTAGCTCGATTTACGCTCTGATGTTAATTTCATTCAAGCGGGATCGAACAAGTGGACTTTATAAAAGTTGGCCCGGCGAAACACTCGAAGACACACGGATTGCCCTCGTAAGTGTTGTCGGTTTTGTTGGAGCTTGTTTTGGTTGAATTAAGCTTTGATGTCAATTTCAAACAAGTTGAGAACCGAATAGGTGGATTTTGTGAATGTTTGCAGGACCAAAACACTCCTAAAATGCCGTGTTGCTCTCCTATGTGTCGCTGGTCTCATTGGAGCTTGTTTACGCTCGATTTAGCTCTGGTGTTAATTTCATTCAAGCGGGATCCAAACAAGTGGACTTTATAAAAGTTTGTCCCGAAGCGAAACACTCCGAAGTCACACCGGATTGCCCTCGTAAGTGTTGTCGGTCTTGTTGGAGCTTGTTTCGGTCGAATTCGCTTTGATGTTAATTTCGAACAAGTTCAGATCTGAATTGGTGGATTTTGTGAAAGTTTGCACCAGAGCGTAACACTCCTAAAATGCACCGGGTTGCACTCCTATGTGTCGCTGCTCTCATTGGAGCTTGTTTCGCTCGATTTCGCTCTGATGTTAATTTCATTCAAACCTGGATCCGAATAAGTGGACTTTATAAAAGTTGGTCCCGAAGCGAAACACTCCGAAGACACACCGGATTGCCGTCGTAAGTGTTGTCGGTTTTGTTGGAGCTTGTTTTGGTTGAATTCGCTTTGATGTCAATTTCAAACAAGTTGAGATCCGAATAGGTGGATTTTGTGAAAGTTTGCACCGGAGCGAAACACTCCTAAAATGCACCGAGTTGCTCTCCTACGTGTCGCTGGTCTCTTTGGATCATGTTACGCTCGATTTCGCTCTGGTGTTAATTTCATTCAAACTGGGATCCAAACAAGTGGACTTCACGAATGTTTGCCCTGAAACGAAACACTCGAAGACACGGATTGCCCTCATAAGTGTTGTCGGTCTTTTTGGAGCTTGTTTGGTCGAATTAAGCTTTGATGTTAATTTGAACAAGTTGAGATCGAATTGGTGGATTTTGTGAAAGTTTGCACAGGCGAAACACTCCTAAAATGCAGGGTAGCACTCCTATGTGTCGCGGTCTCATTGGAGCTTGTTTAGCTCGATTTAGCTCTGGTGTTAATCTCGGTCAATCCGGGATCTGAACAAGTGGACATTATAAAGTGGGCCCGGCGAAACACTCGAAGAAGACACGGATTGCCCTCGTAAGTGTTGTCGGTCTTGTTGGAGCTTTTTGGTCGAATTAAGCTTTGATGTTTCTTTCGAACAAGTCAAGACCAAAGCAGGTCGATTTTGTGAAAGTTTGCCGGGGCGAAACACTCCTAAAATGCGGGTTGCACCCTATGTGTCGATGGTCTTATTGGAGCTTGTTTAGCTCGATTTAAGCTTTGGTGTTAATTTCATTCAAGCCGAGATCGAACAAGTGGACTTTATAAAAGTTTGCCCGAGCGATACACTCAGAAGACACACGGATTGCCCTCGTAAGTGTTGTCGGTCTTGTTGGAGCTTGTTTGGTCGAATTAAGCTTTGTTGTTAATTTGAACAAGTCAAGACCCAAATAGGTGGATTTGGTGAAAGTTTGCACAGGCGTAACTCTCCTAAAATGCCTTTGGGTTGCACTCCTATGTGTCGCTGGTCTCATTGGAGCTTGTTTAGCTCGATTTAGCTCTAGTGTTAATTTCATTCAAGCGGGATCGAACAAGTGGACTTTATAAAAGTTGGCGCCGTGAAACACTCAGAAGACACGGATTGCCCTCGTAAGTTTTGTCGGTCTTGTTAGAGCTTGTATTGGTTGAATTAAGCTTTGATGTTTATTTGAACAAGTCAAGACCCAAGCAGGTAGATTTTGTGAAAGTTTGCAGGGCGAAACACTCCTAAAATGCAGGGTTGCACTCCTTTAGTCGCTGGTCTCATTGGAGCTTCGCTTCGGTTTAAGCTCTGGTGTTAATTTCATTCAAGCGGGATCGAACAAGTGGACTTTATAAAAGTTTGCCCGAGCGAAACACTCAGAAGACACACGGATTGCCCTCGTAAGTGTTGTCGGTCTTGTTGGAGCTTGTTTTGGTCGAATTAAGCTTTGATGTTAATTTGAACAAGTCAAGACCCAAGCAGTCGATTTTGTGAAGGTTTGCAGGGCGAAACACTCCTAAAATGCATCGGGTTGCACCCTATGTGTCGCTGGTCTCATTGGAGCTTGTTTAGCTCGATTTACGCTCTGGTGTTAATTTCATTCAAGCGAGATCGGAACAAGTGGACTTTATAAAGTTTGCCCGGCGAAACACTCCAAAGACACACGGATTGCCGTCGTAAGTGTTGTCGGTCTTGTTGGAGCTTGTTTGGTCGAATTCGCTTTGATGTTAATTTGAACATGTTGAGATCGAATAGGTGGATTTTGTGGAAGTTTGCACAGAGCGTAACACTCCTAAAATGCACCGGGTTGCACTCCTATGTGTCACCGGTCTCATTGGAGCTTGTTTCGCTCGATTTCGCTCTGGTGTTAATTTCATTCAAACCGGGATCTGAACAAGTGGACTTTATAAAAGTTGGCACCGAAGCGAAACACTCTGAAGACACACGGATTGCCCTCATAAGTGTTGTCGGTCTTGTTGGAGCTTGTTTGGTCGAATTAAACTTTGTTGTTAATTTTGAGCGAGTCAAAACCCAAAAAGCTGGATTTTTTGAAAGTTTGCACCGGAGCGAAACACTCCTAAAATGCACCGGGTCGCACCCCTATGTGTAGCTGGTCTCATTGGAGCTTGTTTCGCTCGATTTCGCTCTGGTGTTAATTTCATTCAAGCAGAGATCGAACAAGTGGACTTTATAAAAGTTTGCCCCGAAGCGAAAGACTCCGAAGACAGACCGGATTGCCCTCGTAAGTGTTGTCGGTCTTGTTGGAGCTTGTTTGGTTGAATTAAGCTTTGTTGTTAATTTGAACAAGTCAAGACCAAAAGCAGGTGGATTTTGTGAAAGTTTGCAGGGCGAAACACTCCTAAAATGCACCGGGTTGCACTCCTATGTGTCGCTGGTCTCAATGGAGCTTGTTTCGCTCGATTTCGCTCTGGTGTTAATTTCATTCAAACCGGGATCCGAACAAGTGGACTTTATAAAAGTTGGCCCCGAAGCAAAACACTCCGAAGACACACCGGATTGCCCTCGTAAGTGTTGTCGGTCTTGTTGGAGCTTGTTTCGGTCGAATTCGCTTTGATGTTAATTTCGAACAAGTTGAGATCCGATTAGGTGGATTTTGTGAAAGTTGGCACCAGGGCGTAACACTCCTAAAATGCACCGGGTTACACTCCTAAGTGTCGCCGGTCTCATTGGAGCTTGTTTCGCTCGATTTAGCTCGATGTTAATTTCATTCAAGCGGGATCGAACAAGTGGACTTTATAAAAGTTGGCCCCGAAGCGAAACACTCCGAAGACACACCGGATTGCCCTCGTAAGTGTTGTCGGTTTTGTTGGAGCTTGTTTTGGTTGAATTCGCTTTGATGTCAATTTCAAACAAGTTGAGAACCGAATAGGTAGATTTTGTGAATGTTTGCACCGGACCAAAACACTCCTAAAATGCACCGTGTTGCTCTCCTATGTGTCGCTGGTCTCATTGGAGCTTGTTTCGCTCGATTTCGCTCTGGTGTTAATTTCATTCAAACCGGGATCCAAACAAGTGGACTTTATAAAAGTTTGTCCCGAAGCGAAACACTCCGAAGCCACACCGGATTGCCCTCGTAAGTGTTGTCGGTCTTGTTGGAGCTTGTTTCGGTCGAATTCGCTTTGATGTTAATTTCGAACAAGTTCAGATCTGAATTGGTGGATTTTGTGAAAGTTTGCAGGCGTAACACTCCTAAAATGCAGGGTTGCACTCCTATGTGTCGCTGCTCTCATTGGAGCTTGTTTAGCTCGATTTCGCTCGATGTTAATTTCATTCAAACCTGGATCGAATAAGTGGACTTTATAAAAGTTGGTCCGGCGAAACACTCAGAAGACACGGATTGCCGTCGTAAGTGTTGTCGGTTTTGTTGGAGCTTGTTTTGGTTGAATTAAGCTTTGATGTCAATTTCAAACAAGTTGAGATCGAATAGGTGGATTTTGTGAAAGTTTGCACGGGCGAAACACTCCTAAAATGCACGAGTTGCTCTCCTCGTGTCGCTGGTCTCTTTGGATCATGTTCGCTCGATTTAGCTCTGGTGTTAATTTCATTCAAGCGGGATCCAAACAAGTGGACTTCACGAATGTTTGCCCCGAAACGAAACACTCCGAAGACACACCGGATTGCCCTCATAAGTGTTGTCGGTCTTTTTGGAGCTTGTTTCGGTCGAATTAAACTTTGATGTTAATTTGAACAAGTTGAGATCCGAATTGGTGGATTTTGTGAAAGTTTGCACCAGAGCGAAACACTCCTAAAATGCACCGGGTAGCACTCCTATGTGTCGCCGGTCTCATTGGAGCTTGTTTCGCTCGATTTCGCTCTGGTGTTAATCTCAGTCAATCCAGGATCTGAACAAGTGGACATTATAAAGTGGGCCCCGAAGCGAAACACTCCGAAGACACACCGGATTGCCCTCGTAAGTGTTGTCGGTCTTGTTGGAGCTTTTTTCGGTCGAATTCGCTTTGATGTTTCTTTCGAACAAGTCAAGACCCAAACAGGTCGATTTTGTGAAAGTTTGCACCGGAGCGAAACACTCCTAAAATGCACCGGGTTGCACCCCTATGTGTCGATGGTCTTATTGGAGCTTGTTTAGCTCGATTTAAGCTTTGGTGTTAATTTCATTCAAGCAGAGATCGAACAAGTGGACTTTATAAAAGTTGGCCCGGCGATACACTCAGAAGACACGGATTGCCCTCGTAAGTGTTGTCGGTCTTGTTGGAGCTTGTTTGGTCGAATTAAGCTTTGTTGTTAATTTGAACAAGTCAAGACCCAAATAGGTGGATTTGGTGAAAGTTTGCACAGGCGTAACTCTCCTAAAATGCCTTGGGTTGCACTCCTATGTGTCGCTGGTCTCATTGGAGCTTGTTTCGCTCGATTTCGCTCTAGTGTTAATTTCATTCAAACCGGGATCCGAACAAGTGGACTTTATAAAAGTTGGCGCCGTAGAGAAACACTCCGAAGACACACCGGATTGCCCTCGTAAGTTTTGTCGGTCTTGTTCGAGCTTGTATTGGTTGAATTCGCTTTGATGTTTATTTCGAACAAGTCAAGACCCAAACAGGTAGATTTTGTGAAAGTTTGCACCGGAGCGAAACACTCCTAAAATGCACCGGGTTGCACTCCTTTGAGTCGCTGGTCTCATTGGAGCTCGCTCGGTTTCGCTCTGGTGTTAATTTCATTCAAACTGGGATCCGAACAAGTGGACTTTATAAAAGTTTGCCCGGCGAAACACTCAGAAGACACACGGATTGCCCTCGTAAGTGTTGTCGGTCTTGTTGGAGCTTGTTTTGGTCGAATTAAGCTTTGATGTTAATTTCGAACAAGTCAAGACCCAAACAGGTCGATTTTGTGAAGGTTTGCACCGGAGCGAAACACTCCTAAAATGCATCGGGTTGCACCCCTATGTGTCGCTGGTCTCATTGGAGCTTGTTTCGCTCGATTTCGCTCTGGTGTTAATTTCATTCAAACCGAGATCGGAACAAGTGGACTTTATAAAAGTTTGCCCCGAAGCGAAACACTCCAAAGACACACCGGATTGCCGTCGTAAGTGTTGTCGGTCTTGTTGGAGCTTGTTTCGGTCGAATTCGCTTTGATGTTAATTTCGAACATGTTGAGATCCGAATAGGTGGATTTTGTGGAAGTTTGCACCAGAGCGTAACACTCCTAAAATGCACCGGGTTGCACTCCTATGTGTCACCGGTCTCATTGGAGCTTGTTTCGCTCGATTTCGCTCTGGTGTTAATTTCATTCAAACCGGGATCTGAACAAGTGGACTTTATAAAAGTTGGCACCGAAGCGAAACACTCTGAAGACACACCGAATTGCCCTCGTAAGTGTTGTCGGTCTTGTTGGAGCTTGTTTGGTCGAATTAAACTTTGTTGTTAATTTTGAGCAGTCAAAACCCAAAAAGCTGGATTTTTGAAAGTTTGCACGGGCGAAACACTCCTAAAATGCAGGGTTGCACCCTATGTGTAGCTGGTCTCATTGGAGCTTGTTTACGCTCGATTTAGCTCTGGTGTTAATTTCATTCAAGCAGAGATCGAACAAGTGGACTTTATAAAAGTTTGCCCGGCGAAAGACTCGAAGACAGACGGATTGCCCTCGTAAGTGTTGTCGGTCTTGTTGGAGCTTGTTTGGTTGAATTAAGCTTTGTTGTTAATTTGAACAAGTCAAGACCAAAAGCAGGTGGATTTTGTGAAAGTTTGCAGGGGCGAAACACTCCTAAAATGCACCGGGTTGCACTCCTATGTGTCGCTGGTCTCAATGGAGCTTGTTTCGCTCGATTTCGCTCTGGTGTTAATTTCATTCAAACCGGGATCCGAACAAGTGGACTTTATAAAAGTTGGCCCCGAAGCAAAACACTCCGAAGACACACCGGATTGCCCTCGTAAGTGTTGTCGGTCTTGTTGGAGCTTGTTTCGGTCGAATTCGCTTTGATGTTAATTTCGAACAAGTTGAGATCCGATTAGGTGGATTTTGTGAAAGTTGGCACCAGGGCGTAACACTCCTAAAATGCACCGGGTTACACTCCTAAGTGTCGCCGGTCTCATTGGAGCTTGTTTCGCTCGATTTCGCTCTGATGTTAATTTCATTCAAGCGGGATCGAACAAGTGGACTTTATAAAAGTTGGCCCGGCGAAACACTCGAAGACACACGGATTGCCCTCGTAAGTGTTGTCG
>JAYEVE010000802.1:0-26784 GCA_036346375.1 Guadua angustifolia
GAAATAACACAACTTTGTGATTGCCAACCCGACATCCTCTGGGAGAATATTTCGATTGCAAATGGGAGCATTTGGGTCATCAAGACATGGCGTCATGGGACTTCATGCCCAACAACTTCAAATCATCCATAGACACAAGCTTCTTAATGTTGGCGGAGTAGCGGATGGAACTTTAATACTTTGGAGACATTTGCAGAGATCTTCTTTCTCCTTCTTGGGCAGGTGTAGCATGCAGCGAGGATGTACTGGGCCTTTTCCATCCTCCTCTATCATCGCAAGTCCGGGCACGATTCTCATGTAGGCCATGTCGCGACGAGCATTGACACCATCTTTGGTCTTCCGGTATGTTCAAGCGGGATGCCAACCAAGTTGTCGCAGACATTCTTCTCAACATGCATGACATCAATACAATGCCGACATCTAACTCCTTCCAAAGATGGTAAGTCCCGAATATTGACCTCTTCTTCCAAATGGTCCTAGGATCGAACAGATTTACGGCTCTTCCGTCTTGAACATCGATATCCTCTACACGTGAATATACTTGGCTTCCACTCATAGGAATGCGTCTTGCGACGGAATTCCCTCTTCCCATCAAATTTGTCATCCATCTTACGGTATCGATGACTTCGAGGTAGAAACCTACGGTGACCCATATACACAGTTTTCTTGGAATTCGGCAGCCATAGACTCTCAGTCTCCTCTTCATAAATAGGACACGCTTTGGCTCCTTTCGTACTGTAACCTGCCAAATTACCAAGGGCCGGGAAATCATTTATGGTGCAAAATACCATAGCCCGTAGAGTGAAATGCTCTCTTTTGTACGCATCCCACACGCCGACCCCCTCATTCCACAATTTTACCAAATCCTCGATCAATGGTGCAAGGTACACATCAATATCATTTCCATTGCTTGGGTCCCGAGATTAGTAATGACATCATGATATACTTCCGCTTCATGCACACCAAGGAGGGAGGTTGTAGATCTTGAAAGGACCGATATGTCGCCTAGAGGGGGTGAATAGGCGTAATTAAAATTTGCAATTAAATAAAATCACCCGAAGGCCAAATCCGAGTGTCCGGACTTAATGTCCGGATAGTCCGGAGTTAATATCCGGATAGTCCGGATTAAATGTCCTGAGTGTCCGGGACAAGTGACCTCGAAATGAGAATTTTAAATCCTTGCAAATTTTCAACAATCTAGTCAATACAAAGGTTCTAAATGATCTCGGTACCTTAGAAAAATATGGATCTAGAGCCAAACACAGAGATAACGAGATCGGGGCACCACAAGTTTCAAGAACTACAAACCCTAGCACAAGCAAGTGAAGAACACAAAGACAATGAATTTGTTATGAAGTTCGGATTCTTGAAGGAATCCTCGTCTCCGCTGAGGAGGCACAAAGCCCGGTCCCTCTTGACCCCTTTCCTCCGGTGTTGCACGAAGCACTCACGGTTCTTCACTTCTTGCCTCTTTCCTTTGAGGCGAGGCTCGCCTTCACAAACGCACCGGGCTCTCCACACGAAGACTTGGAGGCTCCGGTGACTCCTTGCCGCCTAGGAGCCCTTCAAACTCAAGAGTAACAAATCGCCGCTAAATCAACTTGGAGGATGAATTTGTGCTCAAGAATCAACAATGCAAGCTCAAATCACTTAAATGCCCTTTTCTCCCAAAGATTCAAGCCAAATCAAAGATTCAAGTGGGGAGAAGAGGCTAGGGCTCAAGAGAGTGAGAGAGTGAGCTTGGGAAATGAATGCAGCAATGAATGAGGTTGGCAACGGTTAGACTTGGAGTGAGAGCTTAAATAGCTCTCCCAAAATCCAACCATTACAAGTGCTCTGCGCACAGTCCGGACTATCCGGACATTTTCTTCGGATACTCCGGACAATTTCCCCGGAGTGTCCGGACTAAATGTCCGGATACTCCGGACTTATCGAGAAAAACCAACCGAGGACCCTAGCTCGAGTATCCGGATTTAATCCTGATACTCGGACATTTTCCCCGGAGTGTCCGGACTAAATGTCCGGATACTCCGGACTGACCTCCTCGGCCAGGAGTATCCTTTTAAAGGAAATGCAAGGTTTTAACAGATCTTTTGAGATGCATTTTTCATTCTATGAGCACAAGTATATCCTAGAAGCGATTTTCCGTCAGATCCCCTTTATAGTACGGCTATCCTTAGACTCAATAAAATAAAAGATGTACAATCAAGTCTTGATGCCGCCTTTTCACATTTTGAATATAGTGGGGATCTCCAATCGCCTTTCCAATAATGATATCTCCTTGATAACTCGTGATAGAATCTCACTTGCACCGTTAGCATACGTAATTGTGTTGCCATAAATCACCAAAACACTTTGAGGGGCCTAGATGCACTTTCAATCTCCCCTTTTTGGTGAATTGATGACAACACAATTGAGTTTAGATAGAATTTGAGAGGATATAGTATTTGAAGGACCAAATACATGGGGTTGGAGCTCCCCCTAAATATATGCATTAGAGAAGATTGAGTAGATTCTTGAAATGCACATACTTAAGAGAAAAAGGTGCATGAGCTCCCCCTAAATTTATACTTAAGATAGAATAAGTCATGATAATCAATAAGTAATTTTGCACAAGTAATAAATATGACATGATATCACACAAATGCATAACGGAAAGGAAATTGATATTAAGCAAATAGTTCGACATCCAATCAACCACAATCACAAACACAACCACAACTCAAAATTCAACGGCGATAGTTAAGCGAAGCAAAAGCGAGCACGGCAAGGAAATAAACTCTAGCTCCTTCTCCCCTTTGGCATCAAGACACCAAAAAGGAAGGGGCTACGAGAAGAACTACTCGTAAATCACGGAAGGCTCGTAGTCCTCCTCCTCGCTATCGCCGCCATCGCCCTCGACGTTGGCTTTGAGGAGCGAAGGTGGAAGATCGAAGAGCTGCGGTGGCGGAATCACTGCAGATACATGAGTTGACTCCTCGGACTCGCTCTTGGTGGAAGATCCTCACCCGCCGGGCGGTAGGCGCGAAAACTCACGGTGGTGCTCACGCGACTCACGATGGGTCTCCTTTACTTGCTCGGACACATCTTGGCATAAGCAAAACAGGCATTTGAGCATTCTCTTGATGGTGTCGCGGCTAGTGCGAGGAGAACCTTCTCCCGAGGGAGAAACTGGAGCTGGAGGAGGAACCTGCGGGAAGCTAGAGCCGTGGAGGAGGCAGAGGACCAGCAAAAGACGAGAGTGAGGAGGGCGACCTCTGGGGCAGCTTGTCCACAGGAGCTGCAGAGGCCCGGCGAGGACGGACCTTGTAAGGCACATGCTCCACATCCTTCACGAAGTCAAGCCCCGTGACGTGCTCAATCACAGCCATAATAAACGGCGCATATCCACAGCTGCTGGAGTTGCTCAAAGAGTTGTAGCGGATGGCCTCCCAGATGAAGTCAACCACATCAAATCCATGAGTGCGCTCAACCAAATGAAATAGCAAATTTCTAACATAAGAACTGATGGTTGACGCATCTCCCTCCTTGGGCCAAAGAGAGACCCGAAGCAACCGAAGAAGAACAGCTGGCACTGGCTTCAGACCCTTGATAGTGCCCATCACAACATGCTGAGACGAGTCATATAAATCTCCAAGCTGCTCAGGAGCCATGACCTTCTTATCATGCAGCTTGGCATCCCCATCCGCTGATCTCAGATGCAATATTCTAGCAAATGTCCTCTTGGTCACCACATACCAGAGTTTATCGGTCATCCACCAAATGGCATCTTGCTTTTTATCAAAGTAAAGAGTGGCATAAAATTGCATGATTACCTCATCATTCCAAGAATGCATGAAACTCATAATGTCCTTCACTTTATGCCGCTCACAAATCTCGATGACCTCGTCGAAGATGGGATTCGAGCCTCGACACATATATAGCCAATCAATTCCTCTTCATCTTCATCACGGACGCCCATAGGCGTAAAAACTGTTTATAAAAGTCAGTGGAACTGTTCTGGAACCGCTTGTCGACATCTCGATCTTGGTGGAACTCGGCGGATCTTTGTTTCTCTGCGCAACTATGGCCTTGCCCTTTCCGCAGACCCACACGATAGTCGACCACCGCAAGCGGCATCATCGCTGGATATCTCCTCCGAGGTGAAGCTTCTCAAGGGACCAATCGCCAACCTTGACTCTTGATCTGCTTTTTTTACGCTCCCGACGCCTAGCATGCTCATCCGCGGATGCTCTTGGCGGAATTTCCACGGGATTATTCGGAGCAGGAGTAGGAGATGGAGCAGCCGGAGGCGCGGTGAGGAGGTTTGCACGGCCTTGAGGGATCTTCTTCACACCTTGCCTTCTCTTCTTTGGAGCGCCGGAAGGAGAGGAAGGAGGCGACTCAAGCGGGCGCTGCGCACCGTAACCTCCTTGGGAAGAAGACATCTAGAGGAACAAAGATTGGAGTGAAAAAGAGTTGCCTGAAAAGCGATTTCACAATTTAAAAATTTTGGGCCGAGAGGTACAGCTCGGATACTCCGGACATTTTGTCCGGACTGTCCGGACAATTTCTCCGGATACTCCGGGGATTTAGTCCGGAGTGTCCGGGGTTTTGTCCGGATGCTCCGGATAAAATATCCGGAGACTCGTGGCTTAATGATTCAAACCCAAAACCTAAATTGCAAATAATGATGGATTTCTAAAGGCACATTCTAGGATTTCAATAAGAATATGAATGTACTTTAGCAAGGAACCCTAATCCTAAAATTTCAAGGATCAAAAGAAGATTAGGGCTAAAGATGACATACCACAAGGATGAACCACCAAAACGAAGAAAACTTGAGGGAGATCCTTCCCACGCCCACCAAAGAAGATCAGGAGGCTCGAAGAGGTGGGTGAGAAAACACGGAGATGGAGGGAACCGGAGGTGGCGGCTAGGCAAAGTTTCGAGGAGGAGGTTGAAACAAATGAGAGAAGAGAGAGAAAAAACCCCCTTGCACGGGCTTAAATACCCACAGCCATCCCAGTCCGGACACTCCGGATATTTAGTCCGGATACTCCGGACAATTTGTCCGGATTGTCCGAACTGACAGTTCGGGATCGGATTAGGAATTTCAAGGATTTAAGGGAAATGAATGACTTGAAGAATTGAGAGAAGAAATCCGTAAGGACCCTTTGCACAATGTGACTAGCGAACACAAAATCAGACAATCCATAGTCACATGTCATTGGGCACGATCCGAAGATCAAATATTTCAACCAACACAAAAAGATTAGAGAAAAAGACCAAATAAGCTTTTTGAACATATTTTGCAAGCATCAATCAAAAGCGTTCACGCTTCAAGCCAAGTTGCAAGAATCAAGAATATTTAGTCCACTCCTCAAATCACAAAATCTCTTCTCATCAAGAGGCTTGGTAAATATATCGGCTAATTGGTCATTTGTGCTCACATGTTGGATATCGATATCGCCTTTAGTGGAATGATCCCTTAGAAAATGATGGCGAATATCAATATGCTTTGTACGGGAATGTTGAACGGGGTTGTTGGCAATTTTTATGGCGCTCTCATTGTCACACAAAAGTGGTACACGGTTATAGGTTAGGCTATAATCATTTAGAGTTTGTCTCATCCAAAGCAATTCGACAACAACTCCGTGGCTATATATTAAACCGGTACTGTGGATAAGGCTCTGAATTTTGCTTCTTGGAAGACCAAGAAACAAGGGATCTACCTAAGAACCGACAAGTACCCAGGTACTCTTCCTATCCACCTTACATCCGGCATAATCCGCATCGAATAGCCAACTAATTCAAAAGAGGACCCTTTAGGATACCAAAGCCCGAAATGAGGAGTGTGCACTAAATATCTCAAGATTCTTTTTACGGCCACCATGTGGCACTCTTTGGGAGCGGCTTGAAAACGTGCACACATGCATACACTAAGCATAATATCGGGCCTAGATGCACAAAGATAGAGTAAAGAGCCGATCATCGAACGATATACCTTTTGGATGACCGGTTTACCTTCTTTGTCGAGGTCTAGATGCCCGTTGGCTTGCATCGGCGTTTTGATTGGTTTGGCGTTCTCCATGCCGAACTTCTTGAGCATGTCCTTCGTGTACTTCATTTGGCATATAAAAGTTCCTTCTTTCAGTTGTTTGACTTGAAATCCGAGGAAGAACTTTAACTCACCCATCATGGACATCTCAAATCTTTTAGTCATTATCCTGCTAAAATCCTTGCACAAATGTTCATTAGTAGATCCAAATATAATGTCATCGACATATATTTGGCACACAAATAAATCATCATCGATATGTTTAGTGAAGAGTGTAGGGTCGGCCTTTCCGACTACAAAACCTTGTTCGATGAGAAAATCGCGAAGACACTCAAACCACGCTCTCGGTGCTTGCTTAAGCCCATAAAGAGCCTTGTGAAGGAAGTATACGTGGTCCGGATGGTTCGGGTCTTCGAAGCCGGGTGGTTGCTCAACGTAGACCATTTCGGAGAGTGGTCCATTCAAGAAGGCGCTTTTCACGTCCATTTGGTATAACTTGAAATCATGGTGAGTAGCAAAGGCAAGTAATATTCTAATAGATTCAAGCCTAGCTACAGGAGCGTATGTTTCATCGAAATCCAAACCTTCGACTTGCGTGAAGCCTTGAGCAACCAACCGTGCTTTGTTTCTAGTCACTATACCGTTTTCGTCTTGCTTGTTCCGAAAGACCCATTTGGTTCCAATCACGTTTTGCTTGGGCCGTTCGACAAGCTTCCACACTTGGTTCCGTTCAAGTTGTTCAACTCCTCTTGTATCGCCACCATCCAATCCGGATCTTGGAGTGCTTCTTCTACCTTTAGTGGTTCAAGAGAAGACACAAAAGAGTAAAATTCACAAAATTTGCAAGTCGAGATCTAGTGGATACTCCTTGTTAATGTCTCCAAGTATGTTGTCGTAGGGTGATCGCGTTGTATGCTTTGATGAACTCTCGGATGAGGGTTGTTGCGTTTATCGTTGAATAGGACCTCCGTCGTCTTGAGAAGTGTTGGAACCATCTTGAGTTTGAATGGATGAGGGAGGATCAACATTTTGAGTAATCGATGTCCGAATGTCCGGGGTTAAGGCCGGACACTCAGGAGATTTTGTCCGGATACTCGAACATTATCCGGACACTCGGGTTGAGGTGCTCGGGATTGCATCTGCTCCAGGCTTTTACCTCCCAATGGCCAATTTCTTGATTGCTTCACATGGAGGTTCTTCCTATTAATTTCATCACAATTAACTTGTTCTACTTGAGAACTGTTAGTTTCATCAAATGTTACGTCACGCGAGATTTCAACTACACCGTGGTGTTATTGAAAACCCGATATCGTAAGCATTTGATCCATAACCAAGTAAAAATCCTTCATCTACTTTAGGAGCAAATTTAGAAGACTTAGCTTTCTTGTTGAGGATGTAACATTTACTCCCAAATACTCAAATAGGATACATTTGGCTTCTTTCCGGTGAGGAGCTCGTACGCCGTCTTCTTTAACAACTTGTGAAGATATAATCGGTTGGAGCTGTGGCACGCGGTGTTGACGGCCTCCGCCCAAAATATGTCGGAAACCTTGTACTCGTCGAGCATCGTGCGCGCCATCTCGATGAGGTTCGATTCTTTTCTCGGCTACCCCATTCTGTTGAGGTGAATAGGGCCGAGAACTCATGCTTGATGCCTTCTTCATCGAGAAACTCCTCAACGCCGGTATTCTTGAATTCGGTGCCGTTATCACTCCGAATTTTCTTTATCTTCACTTCGAACTCATTTTGAGCCCTTCTCATGAACATCTTAAGAGATCCTTGAGCTTCACTTTTATCATGCAAAAAGAACACCCAAGTAAATCGAGAAAAATAATCTACAATGACTAACCCATACTTGTTTCCTCCAATGCTTATGTAGGCGATCGGGCCGAACAAATCCATGTGCAGCATCTCTAAGGGTCTTGTGGTGGTCATCACATTCTTGGCGGGGTGCGAAGCTCCAACTTGCTTTCCGGCTTGACATGCGCTACACACCCTATCTTTCTCAAAAACGATATTGGTTAGTCCAAGGATGTGATTGCCCTTAATGAGTTTGTGAAGATTCCTCATACCAACATGGGCAAGTCGGCGATGCCATAACCAACCCATGCTAGATTTAGCCATTAACACGTTTCAAGGTTAACTCTATCCAGTAGAAAAATCTATAAGATAGAGATTACCCTTTAAGCGACCTTAACGACTATTGAACCATCAACCCTCTTAATGACATCCACACCCTTCTCACTAAACACAAAATTATAGCCGCTTCACATAATTGTGCAACGGACAATAAATTGTAGCTTAAAGATTCAACGAGTAAAACATTGTTTATATGAAAATCATTGGTAATCAATATCTTACCTAAACCTTCCACTTCACCTTTTCCATTATCGCCAAAGATGATGCTTTCACTATTTGATCCATTGGCTTCTAGATGTGCGAACATTGCCCTTTCTCCGGTCATATGATCGTACATCCGCTATCCAAGATCCAACTTGTTCCACCGAGATGTAGCCTACAAAATGAAATTTAGTTTTTGCTCTTTGGTACCCAAACTTGTTTAGGTCATACGTTAGTGACAAGTGATTTGGGGACCCAAATAGATCGCACACTAGAAGCATTCTTGGGCTTACCCCAATATGATGAGCAACTACTCTACCAAGGCTAGTCCTCTTAAGCACATATGAAGCAAAGAAAGTGGATTGAGCCTTATATTTAGAGTTTGCTTCCCCCTTTTCGAAGTGAATGGGCTTGTTCAAAGGCGCAACCACAATATGGTTTCCTTTGCCCTTGGGAGGGACATAACCAAGCCCATGCTTCATGGGGTTACCTTTGTGCTTACCGAGGAACTCCTCTAGTCCCTTGCTAGCCTTATAGGACTTTTGTAGTCCATCTTGAGCATTCCTTGAGCTTCTCATTTTTATTAGCAAGTACTTGCAAAGTCTCAAGGTTAGTGGTACAAATATCAATATTGACATTATAGCACCTAGCGCATCCATTGCTAGTTGATGGTAATGAAGAATTGGAGTTAATAGTTGAG
Source organism: Guadua angustifolia (assembly GCA_036346375.1). NCBI lineage: Eukaryota > Viridiplantae > Streptophyta > Magnoliopsida > Poales > Poaceae > Guadua > Guadua angustifolia. The sequence continues at coordinate 9,081 of JAYEVE010000802.1, forward strand.
GTAACCGGAGGGCTATTCTTGAGATTAACAAGCTTCAACTCAAGAGCCTTGCAAGCATCCTTTGCCTTAGCAAGTTCCTCTTTGAGTGAAGCGTTGGTGATCTCGAGACTAGTCACCTCGGATCCGATCAATTTTGAATTCTCAACTAATTTCTCATTTTCTCTTTTTCAAAAGACAAGCTCTTCTCTAGCTCACGGTTTTCTCCTTTTCGAGGATGAGCAAATCCTCTTGAGCCTCAGAGTAGCTTCCTTTTGTTCTACAACTTCCTCCAACTTTTCAATATTTTTTAAAAGCAAGTTTAATTTATGAATGTCAAAATTCTTCATAGATTTAAGCACGGTGTTAACATCATCATCATCACTATCGCTATCGTGCTCATCTAGACATTCATTAGCAATGGAGGAGTGGAGTCTTTGATGATACCTTATGCCCTTTGCCATAAGGCACATAGGAGTGTTGTCGTCGTCATCGCTCAAGTTGTCGAAGAGGCTCTTCGACGTTGTTGAGGTGGTAAACGCAGCGATAGCGACGAGGCAATTCCTCCTTCCTCGTCGGACTCGGAGCTTGAGTCGGAATCGGAGTTTGAATCCCACTCTTCTCCAATATCGCTTGACCCTTGTGCTTGTATTTCTTGCTCTTTTCTTTGTCTTTGCCTCGATATTTGTCTTTCTTGTGAGACTTCTCATCTTTGCTTTCCTTGTGCGGACACTCGGCAATGAAGTGGCGGTTTCACCGCATTCATAGCATCTTCGTGTAGAATGCCTACCCTTTGACTTTCTTCCAAAGCTCTTGATGACCTCCTTGTTTGAAATTCTTCTTTTTGAAGAACTTGTTGAACCTTCGCACAAATAGGGCCATATCCTCATTCGTCAGCGGACCACTAGACTCTTCATCTTCACTTGAGTTCTCTTCCGCTTGGCGCTTACCTTGACGGCCTTGAGGGCAATGCCTTTCTTTTGCGGACTTGAGTTCTTCAACTACCTCGGCCTCCTTCACCATCATCTCGTCCATCATGGCGGCCAATGGCGTCATGAGGTGTCAACGTGTCGAGTTGGGCGGTCTCGGATCAAGCCCGAACAAGGTTGCGGTTGGTAGGAGTGATTCTGCGGAGAATGATCTTCTACAACGGCCTTGTCGGAAAGATCGGTGCACCGAGACCTTTGGCTTGATTCACGAGCACCATTAGCGGTCAAACATCTTGTTGTAGGATTCTCCTTCTTCCAAAGTGAACCTGCTTAGCTCACCAATGATGAGCTCTATCTTTGATTCACGGACACTTGAAATCCCTTCATGACTCACTAGAGTCTATCCCAAATGGCCTTTGCTTCCTCAAGTCCATCCACACGGTTGAACTCGGAATCACTCAAAGCATTAAATAAGGCATTGGCGGCCAAGTCATTGAAGTGTTGATCTTTATCTTCTTGGGAGTAAGATTCTCGGGATCATTAGGCTTGAAACCTGTTTGTACAATCTTCCAAATAGGCGGGTGAAGTGATCTCAAGTGCATCTTCATCTTATGTTTCCACGCTGCATAGTGAGTGCCATCGAGTGAGGCGCTCGCGAGGAGAACGCGAAACATACGATGAAGAGCCGAGAGAATTGTAATTAGCGGAATACCCATCCTAAGATCGTCCCTCATGACTCGAGAGTGCGGTAAGATCTTCGACAGACTTCCTGCTTTGCGACATATTGATTCTCCAGCGGTTAAGCCAAACTAAGGAGATTTGGCTCGATACCAATTGAAAGGACCGATATGTCGCCAGAGGGGTGAATAGGCGTAATTAAAATTTGCAATTAAATAAAATCACCGAAGGCCAAAATCCGAGTGTGGGACTTAATGTCCGGATAGTCAGGAGTTAATATCCGGATAGTCGGATTAAATGTCGAGTGTCCGGACAAGTGACCTCGAAATGAGAATTTTAAATCCTTGCAAATTTTCAACAATCTAGCTGAATACAAAGGTTCTAAATGATCTCGGTACCTTAGAAAATATGGATCTAGAGCCAAACACGAGATAAAGTAGATCGGGCACCACAAGTTTCAAGAACTACAAACCCTAGCACAAGCAAGTGAAGAACACAAAACGATGAATTTGTTAATGACGTTCGGATTCTTGAAGGAATCCTACATCTCCGTTGAGGAGGCACAAAGCCCGGTCCCTCTTGACCCCTTTCCTCCCGGTGTTGCACGAAGCACTCGTCGGTTCTTCACTTCTTGCCTCTTTCCTTTGAGGCGAGGCTCGCCTTCAAACGCACCGGGGCTCTCCACACGAAGACTTGGAGGCTCTGGTGACTCCTTGCCGTCTAGGAGCCCTTCAAACTCCAAGAGTAACAAATCGCCCGCTAAATCAACTTGGAGGATGAATTTGTGCTCAAGAATCAACAATGCAAGCTCAAATCACTTAAATGCCCTCTTTTCTCCCAAAGATTCAAGCCAAATCAAAGATTCAAGTGGGGAGAAGAGGCTAGGGCTCAAGAGAGTGAGAGAGTGAGCTTGGGAAATGAATCTGACAATGAATGAGGTTGTAGCGGTTAGATTTGGAGTGAGAGCTTAAATAGCTCTCCCAAAATCCAACTATTACAAGTGTTTCTGCGACGATCCGGACTATCCGGGACATTTTCTTCGGATACTCAGGACAATTTCCTGAGTGTCCGGACTAAATGTCCGGATACTCGGACTTATCGAAGAAAAAACCAACCGAGGACCCTAGCTCGAGTATCCGGATTTAATCCCGGATACTCGGACATTTTCCTGAGTGTCGGACTAAATGTCCGGATACTCTGACCGACCTCCTCGCCAGAGTATCCTTTTAAAGGAAATGCAAGGTTTTAACAGATCTTTTGAGATGCATTTTTCATTCTATGAGCACAAGTATATCCTAGAAGCGATTTTTCGTCGTATCCCCTTTATAGTACGGCTATCCTTAGACTCAATAAAATAAAAGATGTACAATCGAAGTCTTGATGCCGCCTTTTCACATTTTGAATATAGTGGGGATCTCAATCGCCTTTCCAATAATGATATCTCCTTGATAAGCGCATAGAATCTCACTTGCACCGTTAGCATACGTAATTGTGTTGCCATAAATCACCAAAACACTTTGAGGGGCCTAGATGCACTTTCGGATACACAACAGGCGCCGTGTCTTTGTATGACGCTATGTTACCAAAGCGGATTCATTCCGCTTCGGTACTCAACCCAAATCTTATGTTCCTCATTTCGCACCAAACTCCTCATGTTTCCAATCGATGTTTCTCCATTGAGCCGAATCGGCGGGGTGTCTCACCTGCCATCTTCCTTTCGAGACTTCGTAATGCCAGCGCAACAATTTTGCCTCTCTCGGTTTGCAAACAACCGCTCCAGACGGGAATGATGGGCAAGTACCACAATACCTTGGCGGTGCACCTTTAGTGATGACCTCTTCACCGTCGTTGCCCGGCTCTTCACGCTTCTTGTCGTTACGCTTCTCCTTTTGTTTGTCTGGGGCACACATAAACCGGACAAACATGCACTCGATGTGCGTTACGGTACAAGATGCAATCATTGGACATGCATGTATCCTTTCTATTTCCATTCCCATGGGACATAGTAGCTTCTTCACTTCATAAATGCTTGTTGGCAACTCGTTTCCCTCAGGAAGCGAGATCCGATAGAAGAACTAGTAGTGCATTGAAACTTGTATCATCCAACGTGTTTTGCCTTGATTCGAACAATGCAAGGACCGAACCCAACTTCGTGTATTCCGCTTTGCAACTTTGTGAACAGCGGTTTGGCATAAATCTTCTATCAAGCTTTTAAACTTTTCAAACTCTCTTTCGTGTAATTACCCTCCACATCCCGCAACATTTGCTCCAAATTATCCTCCTCAAACATATCGGTACGCAACTCGTCATCCGGTTCCACCGTATCTTCGTTGCATATCGGAGGGTACTACCGCCTCCCGTGATGGATCCAACATGTGTAATTCCTCACGAAGCCACGTCGAATCGGTGGTCCTCAATTTGAGATGAGTTGTTAAATCTCCTCGATTGGTGCAATCAATGCAAGGACAATATATGAAGTTTACACCCTGCTCACCATGTCGATGTTCGCAATTTTTTTGAACTCCTTAACACCCTCCGAAATTCAGCACTCACACGACTTTTACGATACATCCATTCCTCACGGTCCATCTGCAATTAAATTTCGCACAATAAATTAAGGAAAAGCGAGCGACAACTAGCTATAGCTATTTTAAATATTGAGACATCATTTCAATTAATATTACCTTTGCAAAAATAGTGGATGTGTTCCAAGATATATAAATGTACTCACGATCGATACCTAGCTTCTTCCCTAGTTTAAAGCTTCCAATTCCTACATAAGAGACATAAATTTTAACATCAACAACGATATCAAATAATCTAATTATATAGCTAGTGCATTAGCTTGCAAATCTTTCTACTACTAAACAAATCAAGGGTACCAACGATGACTCCTAATCTCTAAATAGGTTAGGTCCTAATCCCATTCGAGGATATATGGTTCGGACAAGTTCCTAAGCCGTTGTACAACTCCAGAGAAAATTTCGGCAGCATCTCCCCGCTGTTCTCCAGATACACGTCTCGACAACAGGTCAAGAGGGGTGTGTATCAGGAAAACACCGAGAGACGCTACGAAATCTACTCGAGTTGTACAACATAACTCGAGAACTTGCTCGAATTATATCCTATCCAAAAACGTGGACAATTCGAGACTACTAAACTTATAAATATGCCCTTTCGTTCAGCATATTTATAAATAAGCACACTTTCGAGCGGGAGGCGTAGGTTCGCCGCCTAAACTCTAATAACAGTTACCACATGATAGCAATAATAATTTCATATATATAAACAGGAGATCGCACTACAAAAATTAAATAGATATCGCTTGTCAAATAAAGAGTGTGAAATCTGAAAGCACGTACACAATTCGATTACAACCTAAACTTTTGACGACATATCGAAATTACGAGCAAAATTGAAGGGTTTAAAGAATTGCTGCTCACATTTTGAAGAAAACCATAATAGAGGGCAAAAGAGGGAATCTCCTCAAGATAGGGTTTCAATTTTGCCCTCTTAATACCCACCCATGAGGACTTCAAATTTTCTCACCCAACTATTGCTTTCAACCACACAATATGAGCTATTTTCTCGGGTGGCGGCGGAGAAATCTCCTCCGAGCAAAAAGCAGAGAAGAGTTCGGTCGAGTGGTATATATAACCTAGCGAGGCACATCGAATCGGTTCTTTTCAAAAGCGTCTTGATGTGCACGGCCATCACTTTAGACATAAGCACGAAGCACATCGTAATCGGTTCTTTTCAACAAGTGATAGTGATGTCACGGTCATCACTATCGCCTTATAAAAGAATGATAGTGATAACCATGTATCATCGTCGAATCGGTTCTCTCTTAAAAGTGATAATGATGTGCACGGTCATCGAATCGGTTCTTTTCATAGAAGTGATAGTGATGTGCGTCACATCACTATCACTTCTATGAAAAGAACCGATTCTGACGAATCTGCTATCACTATCACTTTAGTAAAAGAGAACCGATTCGAATGTTCAAAGTCTACATCACAATCACTTATAATCTCGAACCGAGTAGTGATTATTACTAACACCCTCCAAAGTTACTTATCACAATCGTTTTTTTAAAAACTTAAGAACCGAAACACGAATCAAATGATAGTGATGTGTCATTCGTAGTAGTGAACATAACATACAAAAACTCTACTTGTTCGTTTGAGTTACTACTCCCCGACAACCATAAACAAATTGGTTATTCCCTTATTAGATTATTCACCCTGAGAAAACTTACAAAGTCAAAATGGTAAAGCACAATGTGGATCACAAAGCAACATCTAATAGATAAAAAAATTGAGCACTCATAAAAAAACACTTGAGTACCATTTAGCAAACACCTTAAATAAAATGAAAAACTACATTAAATACTTTCACACACACACACACACACACACACACACACACACACACACACACACACACACACACATATATATATATATATATATATATATATATATATATATATATATATATATATATATATATATATATATATATATATATATATATATATATATATATATATGAGAAACCCATAGAAGAGCTAAAGGCCCAAAAAAAATTGTTTTTGGGCTCTTGAAATCAACCAAGATAAAAGAGCCATCCAAAAAAGGCATATAAAGCCCACAGAACAAACTATACCAACTCATTTCATATTGTCGATTCATTTTGCTTTGCTTCCACAAAATGAAACAAATCGACCGCTATCTCAAAGCCATGCATGCATGCAGCCCACTAATAGTCAACGAGCCTAGTTAGATCTACCGCAAATCTCCATGTCAAATCGGACGCTCAGAAATTTGAGTGCCCCCGAATACAACAAATCAATCGAAAACAAATTAGCAAATCCCAACAAAGAAAGCATTTTTGGATTTATATATATACGTGCGATTTGATTAGCGCAGGAGCCAGGGACTCCCAGTTGAGAGAACGAGCGTAGTACCGCTAGATAGCGGCACGGGGTCAGTGGACGGGTGGACCGGATATTTTGGCCGGAGGGAGGTTAATGGCGGTACGTAGGGGCAGCCTCGCGCGCCTCCAAACAGCCAATCAGCCGATGCCGAGCCGGCTCTACCTCGTCGCCGCCGCCTCGTTTTGTGGCGATCTGCGTGCATAGGATGCTCCCGAGCGACAAATCACGGGTGGTTTCGGTGTCCGGTGGCCTGATCTCATCTCCCCTGCCTTGGGAGACTGATTTGTCGCCGATTCTCGTCGTATTTATGCACCGCGCGATCGAGCGCTCTGTGCCGTCTGTCGCAGAGGCGTTTTTTCGCTTCATGATTTTCTGTTGGTCAAAACGACTAATGGAGGAGGAAAGGAGATCCATTGCAGCTCCTTTGACTATAATTTTAGCAGTTGTACGTAAACTGTTTAATTTGAAAATAATTGTTTTAATAAACACTGTGGCAAATCTAGTACTGTAGCACTAACACAGGTACTGTTCCCCAATACTATTACACGATCTAAACTGTTGGTTACATCGAACGGATGATCCTAGTGGCCGAGGATTTTGCTTAAGTGCCATAAAGACTAGGAATCCTTTCTAACGGAAGAGTGGGTTGGATTATATTTGGTGTACGGAGTACGATCTACCATGGACAGCATGGGTAAATAACTAGGCATACTCCCGACGAATGTACTGCCTGACTGACTGCCATCATGGTTCTGGTTCCCCTGCAAACGGACGGACTTGTGGTGCTGTTTATTTACAATGGTAAATGAGCCGCAAAAAGAAAGAAGAACACTTTTTCCTCAAGGAAAAGAAAGCTTTATTGATTACTTAACAATTGGGTTACAATCTTAAGCAATAAAATACTCAACACAGGTAAGATAGGACTGACGCCACACAGTGCTATGTTGCAATCGCTGCGCTAATTGTGCGAGCTCGTATGCAATTACATTTTGCTCTCTTTTCATGTGCATGACTGCAAAACAATGAACCTGTCCGGTGTACTTAAGAGCTTTATAGGCTAAGAACTGGAACCTTGAATAATGACTATTCGGGCGATTAAGGATATGACAATTAGCAAAGTTCAGCAACCAACCAAATAAACGCTTAATAGTTTCTAAATGTATTCTCTATTGGGTGTCCTTTCTGTGCATTTTTCTTTGTTAGATCGCAATTGGACGACAATGGGCTAATGTGATGATGTGACACTATTGTGATTCATTTCGCACTCAGCTTTAATAGAGATGAGACTGCACTGGTATTTCACTTTTGAGGAAACGACTCTTGATATCATAAACGTATTATTCTGAATTATGATGACAACGGAGCCACAGGGCCCAAACAGATCCATCATCATAAGCTCAAAAAACAGATGATCCAACTAGCTAACTTAATTTCTCTACTGTATTTGTTTCGAGAATTAGTACACAACAATAGGGGCAATAATGATCTACGAATAACACATAACAACCATCTGCATCTGAACAAGCGGTAAAAACGTTCAACTAATACGGTAATACTATACACACTCCAGTAATTAGCACGTACACAACAATTAGTATTAATAATCCCGGCCTGCACAGAGCGAACTAGGTTCAAATTAATCGTTGGGACACAACATTCTCCAGTCTCTAGTTTCTGGCCAGCCTTGTCATTCTGCTCTGATCAGACGGGAGGAGCTGAGCTGTGATGCCGTAGAACGACTCCTCCCGGTAGTAGGTCTCGTCCTCCCACTTGAGAACCTCCCTGATGTACTTGAAGGCCTCGTCGAACCTGCCACACGAAGAGCTTCTGGTTCGTGTGGGTGGCGTACAGGTCCTTGAACTTCATCGCGACATAGTAGAAAGCCTGGTGAGTTAGCGACTGGTTGTTGTGGTGAGTCCGGAGCGGACAGAAGTCGCTGAACCACTCGCATGTGGAGAGGGGGACATGCCCAATCTTCTCCTCGAAGAGGTTAAACTTGTTGAGCACAAGAATGAATGGTGTGTCGCGGAAACATGGTTACCTGGCCAAAGTATAAGTTAGTAACTCTGGTCTGGTCCTGGAACTGAGCTTTTAACTAATTCAACGAAATTAAGCTGTAACAAGTTTCACATTTTCTACATATGGCCATATATACAACATTCGGTAATAATGAAGTACGCATTCTCCCAAATTATTAAACTTCAGTTGGAACAAGACCAACCTCACTCAGACACCTTAAATTTAGGAAAACTATCAGATTGTCATAGCCGGAGGAACAAATATGCATGTGATGATGGAATGTCAGGTGAACAGTCTTATGGAGTATTCATTATGTGGTGGTCAGGAGGTGGGTTCTGCTTCAAAATACAAATGCCAATGATAAGTACCTGATTGTAGCCTCAAACAAGTTCCTGCTTTGAATCGTCTTATTGAGAAGAGGCCTGCTGCCGCCATTTGAAGGGGCTCCCAGCTGGTCATAGTCACTGAGTGCTACCGAGAATATCACCATGCATGCGCACATCCCATTTCCACCCACTTACAGCCCTCATTCATGTCCTTAGCGCTTACTCTAATCAGCTGATATCTGAGGGGGATAAAAGCAGATGAGTCAATTAAACTTTCTTGGCCTTGTTTCACACGAGAAAGAAGTCATCAGCCCAAGCAAATAGCAGGCAACCTATGTATTGCGCTCATGCAGTAGAAAAAGTTACAATGGTTTTTCTTTTCACCACAATCAACAGATACATTCCACAATACCAACAACAGTGTTAATATCTAAGGCTATTTTAATTAAAAGGAAGAAAGAAAAAGGATGGGAAAGGAAAAGCATTTTTTAATGGTATATGGATATATAGACGTATGTACTAAACAATTTAGATGCAGTTTAGATATGGGCCATGAAGAAAGAGTTTACCTGGTTAGTGCCTGTGAGTGTGCCTCGTGATTGTCACTGTAGAGTTCTGACATAGGGCTACGATCGTCCAGAGTGAGCTCAATGAAGGCCAATCCATTCCCTTGTGTTACTCCTTCAGCATAGATTACATCTTTCTCTGTAGGTTCATACTCATTACTCGATACTTCAATGGCCTGCAAGAATGTCATAAAAGTAAAGTCAGTTTAGGCACTCAAATACAAATTAGGCTGTACACATAAAAATAAGTGACAGCGCATTGTCCATTGTGTTACGCTGGAGATCATTCTCGGACAGAGGGATGGCGAGCAAAGTCCAAAATCACAAAAGCTCCTTACGGGATTACCAACTCCTAAAGTACGAATTCTATTTGATTGCGTGTGCGTGCGTGTGTGTGTGTGAGAGAGAGAGAGCTAGGCACATAATGATTAGTAGTTCAAGCTGTTGTAGCATTATTAGGAACAAATATGATTAACGAATGTAGGGGAGTTTCCTAATGGAGTAAAAGCCATAATATGAAGTGCTGCTGTAGCATAAGATATGAAATGCAAGTTGTGAACAGGTTAAATTAAGGATAAGTTCGTATTTAATGCAATTTATCACAAACATAAATAACTATCTAGATTTAATCTAAAAGCTTTTATTTAAATACCCTGCTCAAGAAATACTCGGCAACATCAGGGAGAAAATGCAATTCATCATTATTTTATATGTTGCTTGTATGGCAGGATCCTTCCACATCTCATCAACAACTGGAGCATATTCACGTGTAACTGCAGGGAAGAATGCAACTAGGTCCCCCATTGCTATGGTGTCCAAAAGCCAGTCCGAGAACTTCTTCAACCTTGCATTTATTGAGTATATGCAAGAATTTGAACCACTAGATTTATTTTCATCTGCATGGAAAAAAAATAGCTGTGCAATATGTTCCTGAAAAATAATAGTGGAACAAATATTAGCTGTACTGCTACCTTGTTGACTATCCTCATCCTCTGAGCTTGGGTTATTTGAGACAGCCATAGCCTCTTCCTCAAAATGCCCACGGCCCTCAAGCAGAATCCCAAGGTACCTGAACATGTTGCTTTGGATCATTAGTTTGATAGTGGCAAGTTCTTCTTGGGTAAATCTAGTGCTGTACAATAACTTAGCCTGTTTCATAAAAACCAAACGTCATGCAAGTGTATGCCAAATATACATTTGAAAAGTTGACTCCTCAAGTCTCAACTGAAAATTGTATCATCCATTCATGAGAATGAACAAGAATGCTACATAAGGTCTTTCAGACATTTCATTGAATAAAGCAAGATACCTATGGTGACTAGACTACACGCGTAAAAATGCATCAACGCTAGCTTGCAGTTGCAGGTAGGAGGGGCAGATGAGGCGGTAGCCGACGTACTTGCGGTCGAACTCGTGGAGGAGGCAGCAGCCGGCGCAGGTCGTCCAGAAGGTTGGCTGGACGGGGACGGCCGCCTGCGCCGTGAGCGCGGCGTAGGCGTCGAAGGCGCGGCTGAGCGCTTCTTGGGCCGCGGCAGAGGCGGGGTCGAGGCTGAGGGATTTGGAGAGGGATTTGTAGTGGCCGTGGAGGGAGGAGGGAGAGAGAGGCGAGGCTGGGGAGGTGGGGAGGAGGAGGGTGGCGTAGTGGGAGGAGGCACCGACGAGGAGGACGGAGGTGGCGGTGAGAAGGAGGGAGGCGCGCGGTGTGTCGGGGTCGAGGCGGGCGGCGCGGCGGGCATGCTTGTGCGCCGTGCGGAGGCGGCCGGCCGAGAGCTCGGACTCGGCCAGGACCAGGAGGCGCGAGCACTCGTCCTCCGCTGAAGGGTCGCCGGGCATCGTCGGTGGTTTTGGTCGCCGGCGTGGTGTTTGGGCCGTGGCTTTGGGGGTTGGTTGGTTCAGCGGAGGGAGGGTGCCCATGGGCTTCTTAGGCCAATCTCATGGCATAGATTTATTTTCTTGTTTTCAAGAATGCCACATCAATTTTTGTCTAAGTAATTGTGTATCTCAGATTTTATTTAGATAAAACTCTTTCATCTTTCATAAAACTCTCTCTCTCTTCATAATTACCTTGCCATGTCACCAAATATGATGATGTGTCATGTCATTTAATGAGAATGAAACTCCCACTGAGAATGACCTTAGGATGGATGAGTGTAGCCTTTAGTGCATTTTCTAAGGCTATTTTATTTTATTTTTTTAGTATGTATATATTAGCTTTGTTCTATAGAAAAAGTAAAAAATTAAGAGAGAATAGAGTCGTTCTTATAAAGAGCCAGTATGGTGCGAGAAATAAGATAAAAAGAGAAGAGATAGTTATTGCATAGTATCTAGATATAGCATGTAGATGATTAGAATCGATGCGCAACATTCCAAAATTTGAGTTTCTGAGTATCTGAATTTCAAAACGAACCATTTGCATTTTCCTCGAATTAAATAAATCTTAATTTGAATTTTTCAAGAATAAAAGGATTTAATTTGACTAATATATTTATCAAAATAAAGATTTTCAGTTTTTATTGGGTTCCTTGTGCTCCAAAGAATTTTTCTGTATTTTTGGAGATTTTTCTGAATTTATTTGCTATTTATTTGAATTTATTTGCTTTTATTCGGATTTCTGGAATTTTCTAAAATCGAAAAATCTTTTTCCTTTCCTCTCTCCTCCGCGTGGGCTGGCCCACTCCTGTTCATCGCTCGGCCCACTCCTGTGCTCGGCCCAATCCGCCCTAAACCCTAATGCCGCATCCATTGGATCCGATCCAGCGGTCAGAACGCCGGCGTGGCTGAGTGATGAAGCCGTCGTCGGCGACCGCATGAACAGCCTAGATCCTCCACGTCACCCTCGTGCGTCATTTGCGGCAGTCACGAACCCTAGCATAACCATCCTCGGTTTCCAAGTTTTTCGCGTCTCCCGAGGCTATAAAAGCCGCCGTGACCCGGCCAGAGTTCGCCTCCCATTGCGCTTTTGCCCTAGCTCTCGATGCACGAGCCGCATGGTTGCTCACGCCCTCGCCAAAGTTTGCCGCGCGCTGAAGCCTTCTCGCCGCTTTTCCCTCCCGCCGATGAGTCTCGCCATGATGGGTTGCCGTCGTGATGCCGTCTTTGCTCTCTTAGAACCGCAAAAGTCGAGTCCGATCTGCCACTCCTCCGCCAGCGGCCATATTGTCTTCTTCGTGTACAGCGTGCTCGCACCGAAGCCCTCGCCGTCAACCTCCTTCTCTAAAGCTCGGTGTCCGATCAAGATCGGCGCCGGAAGCGAACCACGTCGCCTTGACCGCGTCATTGCCCCGTCGTCCAGATCTCGAGCCATCGATCGGATTCGCGGCAGCGATGGTTGTCTTTGCGTCGGCATCTCCGGCCGTGCGTGCGTCATCGCCCGTGTCGGTAGCGTGGCCGCCCGCCTCGGCCCTAAGCCATTGCGTGTCATGCGTCGGCGTGGTCTGCCGCGTGCCTCGGCCGCCGGTAATCCGGTCCACGGTGAGCAGGTGTCGTGACATGTGGCCCCCATGTCGATCGGTCTCCTTTTCCTTTTTCTAATTTTTCCTGAAAACCCAAAATTCCATCCAATCACGTGTTGACACGTGTCACCCTTGATATTTTCTCTGATTTTCTTACCCGAGAGACTTCCAGGAGCCCATTCTCCTCCGTCCAAACTCTGATTCCAGTGATTCAAATTTCTAAATTCATCTAAATTCATAATCTATCTTCCAATACCATTATTTTCAATTTTTGAATTTTTTTTGAATTTGTTTTATTTATTTGTTCTCGTTTACGTGTAAGCGACCACGGTCAGCAACGAGCGAATCATCGGCGAGAGAGTAGAACCGCGAGTGTTATTGAAGGCAAGTCTTCCTTGATCATGTTGATCCCAAATTTTATGAAAACATTATGTTGTTTTAAATTATGCATGCTTATTATTTTGTGTAATGTACTTTAAAGGCAGTTTTAGGGTTTAGCTAAATTCCTGATTTGTTATACCCTCATTGTTGTTGCTCATGCCAAACCTTTAACACCTAGATAATACTAGCTAATTTATTTGGTGTTAACCAATAGTGTAGCATGGAACGGTAGATTTGCTTAGTCGACTTAATCGTTTAGGTATAATGCCATTATGGAAAACTTTTCAAACATTGGTTAAACTTATTTGTTGAGTTATGGCAATTGGTATTGCTGCTATTATTTAATTGAATTAAAGTGGAAATGGCTTAGATTAGGGCGGATGGATGTTTGGTGGTCTTTGAATGCACGAGATCTTGTAAAGTAATTGTTCGCCCTAGTCAATTAGGACGAAGCATGTGTTATCATGGGCCGAGAACACTACCATACAACCACAAGTCTATATGGAGTGCGACACGGCTAATTAATTTGTGCATCTCGTTATTGGCTTCGCCATTTGGTTGAATGTGGGTCTGGGATGTAGACACTACATTAAGGCGCAAGAGGGCTTCTGTCTTGGGTGGCTAGAACCCTAACAGTGGTGAAACCTTAGTGGGCGAAGTTAGTAGCGGGTCGAGTGCATTGTAAAGGCCTTGTCATGATCTCTCTGCCGATACACCAAAGGAAGTGTATTAATTGCATGGCGACAAAAGTCGATCATGTCTTGTGGGTAAAGTTGTACACACTCTGTGAGTTAAAACTACTTAAGTGGCCGTGCCCACGGTCAAGGCGAGCAAGATGCGCTAGCACATTGTAGATCTTATGGTTTTGTTTTAAATGAAAATGGTGGTTTGGGAATCCGTGAGTGGATGGAACTCTCGGGTTTTGGTTTGGCAGTTGGAGCCAACCAGGTGGTTGGAACCTGTGTAGTTGTTAAATCAAAATTCAATTATGACTCTATTACATTTTGCTAAATGATGCTTTGCGAAATTACTATTGGTATTTAAAGTTAAATTACGCTTTCGCCAAATGAACCATATTATGCCTTCAATTGTTTAGCTATGCATATAGTTATCATGCATTATGTTTCCAAGACTTGCGAGTACATTTGTACTCACCCTTGCATGCAACTTCCCAAACTTTCCACAAAGGTGTGCTAAAAAGTTGAAGGTGACTCTGAGTTCTATGCTTGTGGTTATGATGAAAGCGTCAGGACTACTAGGCCAGCGTACCCGATCGATTACTGTTGGGCATATGGATTAGCTCATTCTATTGCTACTATTTTATTTCATTTGCTTCTTATTGAACTCAAGCCATAATCTTTGTTTATTTGTAATAATTTGGCCATAAGGCTAATTCTTTACGCTTATTAAGCGTTATTTGGTTAAGTGATATGATTGTGTTATCATCACTTTGTTTTTCCTTGTGTGTGCTAATTGTTCTGGACTATGCGGATATACCTGAAGGGTTGGTTGGAAATCGGTCTCGTCTGATTGCCATAGGAGCTTACTTGTTGAATGAGAGATCAACTAGGGCCCCTTTTCCACGGAGGGTATAGCGTCAGGGCACTGTTGAGCTAAGGAGGGATAGTCGGATGGTTACAGATGAGACAACAGACAAAGAGCTTTTTATCCTGATTCGGGCCTCTCACGGAGGAGATAATGACCCTATGTCCAGTGGCTTTACTACTGTCAAAGGATGGATTACAGGGTGCTTGTTCAGGAGCATCAAGCTCCTCTTCCTCTACTTCTCACAGATGCGCCTAAGTGCATTCTCTCTAGGGTTATCAGGTGGCCAGCCCTTAGCTAGGGGATGACCTCTCTTTTACCATTACATACAGCAGGGTATTTATAGACGATTCTGATCTTACATCATTTATTACTGAATGACATGCCACCATTTGTGCGGGACGTGGTGTATAGCTGCATTCCTAAACTTTTCGCCATACCACGACGTGAGCGTAGTGGGCTTAAGACGTGGCCGTACGATCCTTTGAGCCACCGAGTGATTAATGCCACATTATCTTCGTAGACCATGCGAGCACCGATCATGCGAGATCTTCCTTGATCTTGGTAAGTCTGTTGTGCCTTCAGGCGGCGTGCTTGAGAACAGTGCACATGGTCGGGGACAAGCTTAGTCGAGGTCAGGGCAGGCCCATGGGTCGATCTACCCGAAGGTCTTCCTTGGGGACACCGTCCAAGGGTAATCATAGCCAGCCGATTGGCCGTCGAGGTACGATGGTCTTTATGGGAGTTACCCAATCCCCGACAATAACTTTTAGAGATAGTTATTGTATAAGTTGATTTTATTACTTATTCTAGATGACATGGATGAGAGATTGAGTAAGTAGTGGCCTTTGTTGTTGTATTTGCTCCAAGGGTACGTATAATAGTACATGTCAACTGTCTATAAGAGATGCGCATAGGATCTTAGATGATGTGGATGAGAGAGAAGTAAGAGAGAAAGATGATGTCTACTATTTAACAGAGAGCCTTATAGACAGTTTTATACTGTATATACTATTGTATAGAAGTCTATTAATTGTATAAAAGATCATTACAAACAGCCATATAGACAGTCTATTGTATAAGTTGTGTTTAGTCCATCTATAGAAGACATAGAGGTGTATTACAGACATCTACCATCTATACCCTTGTATATATCCTAAAGTGTGGTGTGATAAATGCGCCTTTTTGCTTGTTTTATCGTTCATTAACAATCTCACGATCACCACAATACCACGTCTTGCCTATGTTAAAAGCCGAGGATTCCTAAGCAAAACACCGCTATGTCACCAATTTCAGCAGAGAGGTCCTCTGGAATTATCTAAAACAAATATCGACATCCCTACGATAGTTGTGCCATGTCGTGAGAATTTATGAAGAAGCCCTCATATTTCTTTGTAATCACTTACAGATCCTATTAGCGAGGGCCATCGATCTCGCATATAAGCACGATCCAATCATACCGTGTCCCCCACAAAATTAGACCCCATGGCATTGCACCGCTACATCAGTGACATATTTTGTTGTATGTCGATTGGTCTATATGATAAGGTACCATGCTTTCGACATGTACTTATTTTTATCGAGTCTAACTTTGCACTCTTTTAAACTGAGAGAGCACCGCACAATTAACTCACCCGATGCAAGTCACTCTACCTACCGGCTACCACACGTGGACTTCTTCTCCTCCTCCGCCCACTTTTGTTGGTTGAATCAATCCTCTCCAAAACCCCAATTCACCTCCAACTCTCCCCTCGTGCGTCTTGCGTACGGATCATAATCCACAGCAGTACAATTAGGGAAATTTATGCAGGTGACACCCAATTAAGCCAGCAATTCGGTATTGACACCCCAATTAAGCTTCGGTTACGAAATTGACCACGAATAGCGAATTTCTTTGCCTCTGAAACACTCTCGGTATTTTCCCGACATTTCAAGATTTTTGAAACTATTTTCTTTGTGTCTCGCGTATTATTAGCTGTTCTCTCGTTCTATCCTTGTTATTGGCCGTTTGAAACCGTCTCCTCGCTCATTCACGCCCAGCGTTCTCTCCTCGGTTAGCAGCTAGGGTTGGGGGCGTCGCCGGCTTGATCCGCTCTCAGTTCCTCGGCTTGCTTGGCTCGGCACCTCCTCCTTGCGTCCGCTCTCCTCGCTCGGCACCACCTCCCATGGCAACCTGCCCGTGGCAGTCTCCTCATGGCGCCGGGTTGAGCCTCCCGATCCGCCGTGTGTGTTTGGTAGATCGATAATATTTTCCTTGAGTTTAATTGATCTCTATATTTATCTTGATTTATTTAGTCCTCATGAAGTGCAGGTAAATTTTAGGCGATCATGTTCTCTTCCGTTGATCGCTTTGGAAGTTGGGTTACGCTAAAAAATGTTGTTGCCGCTTGGCTACCGGGATGCCATGTTCACGATCCGAAAATGCTCAAGATACTAGTAGTCAGTTCTTTGTTAAGTTGTATGGAGTTTTGGCTTTAGCTTGTGATATTTGGCAATGATGTTAGGGTGTTTTGGTTCGGCGATTTGAGCTATTCTTGGTAGGTCTTTAATGTCTTTGGTCTTTGGATGTAAACACTTGTGGGCGCATTGTGAAAATGAAACTTTATATTTAGGAGATGAGATGTGCTTCTTGGAAATGAAACAAAGTTTTGAAAATGAGACTTCTTGAAAATGATCATGATCGATTACTAAAAGCTTCTTGAAAATGTGCTTAGGAGTTTCATTTATTTAGTCAGCATGATCGATTAGTAAAGGTTACTGAAAATGAAACTTACGAACACATTTTGTTTTAAAAGCGAGAATGTGTTTAGCAACAAAATGATACTTCTTTTGTTTAACAATGTTCTGCTATAAGATGAAGCATAGATGGAATTGGTAAGATTATCTATTAGGA